>JAZKJV010008527.1:0-237506 GCA_037367405.1 Ottelia alismoides
TGCTGAAGTTTCGAATAGGGAGATTAAGGACCTATCTTACAGAAGTTATCCGCTCAGATCGAAAGGATTGGTCTACAGCTTTTGGACTCGGTCTTGTGGGCCTATCGGACTTCCTTCAAGACTCCATTAGGGACATCTCCCTTTCATCTCGTCTATGGCAAGCCGTGCCATCTACCAGTGGAGATCAAGCACAAGTCACTTTGGGCAGTCACTAAGTTATTATTAGATCCCGAGAGCATAGGAGAGCAGAGGAAAGCAGAGTTGGCATCCCTGGAGGAGTTGAGAGATACAACCTTTTCTAGCAGCCTACCGTATAACGAAAAAGTGAAGACATGACACAATTCTCATATCAGCCATAAACAATTTGAGCCCGATCAGCGCGTATGGTTGTTTGATTCCAGGATGAAGTTATTTCCAGCGAAAATACAGAGTAAGGGGAAAGGTCCGTATTGTGGTCAGGAAGGTACATGATAATGGTAGCATTGATATATCTGAGCTGTCATCTTCTTCGACCTTTCGTGTTAACAGTCAGCGCCTGAAGCTATATCTAGACCACGATCCACCGACCGTTGACGTTGCCCCCATTTCTCTGGTATGAGATGTGTTCTTTGACTCATATCATTTGCATCTCACACATGGTAATCACTTCCATCTTCCGTTGTATAGATCCATATGTCCATATCATTCTTTCATTCTTCCATCTGTTGGTATCTTTTCTTCTTTTCCTTCTCCATCCTCCGTATATATCAAAAAGGTGTCACCCCTTGTAGACAGTTCTCTATACTTAGGACGTACTTTGTCCTAAGTATAGGGGGGTGTGCACCCCGAGTTTCTGCGATTCTTTGATTCTCTCCATTGTCTCCTCTTTGTCTATACTTAGGGATATCTTACCCTAAGTATAGGGGGAGACCGTCTGAGTACGATCTGTTCATTCCTACCCTTGACCCTCCTTGCTTTGTGTACAATCTGCTATACTTAGGATTATTTGATCCTAAGTATAGGGGGACGGTCGACTTCTCATTCGGTTATTCATTCGTCTCTTATTCATTTATTCTTTAGACTTTTCTATACTCAGTACGAGTTATGTCTTCTATTTTCTCTCTAATCTATGAGGACATAGCTCAATCTAAGTATAGGGGGTCGTATATACTGCGTATATACTTTAGCCATAACTCGTACTTTTGTAGTTTCTTAATAATATGGCTAATGATTCGTTAAAATTAATTAAAAATCTTAATAAAATGATGCGATTATTCCTCAAATTCTTTGTGTATATACTGATTAATAAATCAAGTGAAAATATTTTTTGCAAAATATTTGAAAAATAATTTGAAAACCTTCGTGAAAAATCTTTTGAAAACTATTTGGAAAATATTTTGTTACCGGTTTTCAACCTTTGTAAAAACATTTTTGATTGTAAAATTATTTTCTTTGTGTGAAATAAAATGTTTGAAAAATTATTTGCAAATGGTTTGAAAAATGGTTGCAAAAATGTTTGAAAAATCTATATATACTGTTTGGAAAACCTTTTGCAAAATAATTTTCAAATATGTGTACATGTTTGTAAAATAGTTTGTAAAAACTATTTTGGACTATAGTTTTCAAAATTGCTAGAAAAACCGTTTTCAAATAAGTTTGAGGAATACATACATCACACCTAAAATTTTTTACTGTATATACTTATAAAATTGATCACTTACCCCGTAAATTCTTAAAATCCACTTCTTGTATATATAAGATGCACTCCCGTGTAAATATTTGTACCTAGTTTTTGGCCAAAACCGTTTTTTTTTCAAAACTCCCAAAAACATCTGCAAAATAAAAATCCAAAAATATTTGAAAAATCTTTTTGAAAAATCTAAAAAATGCATATGCATCATCTTTTCAAAAATCCATAAAAAGTTCAAAATCTTTGAAAATTGCATCAGAAAAAAATATTTTCTGCATTTGCATGGCATTCGTATTTTTCGGATTGAGTTTGATAGTTGAACAAGTCTAAGTAAAATTGGAAGATTGGAGCTTGGCTGGACCTTAAAATCTACCTAATTAACAGGAACCTTAGAGGAGCTGGAATTGAGGTACTTCAGGTCTTGTTGACTTAATTCTTTGAGGATCACGAGACTCGGTTCAATAGATTCTTGACTGCCTAAGTAGAATATTTCGGAGCAAACACACGACTCTTGTTGATAATGACCAAACTTGGACACCTGCAGCTTTCACATGGCTCAACTCAGTTGGATTGGTGGGGAGGTTGGATTTGCCGGTATGAGATGCACACAGGTGGAAACACTTGTCCTCCTCGAGGGAGGGAAGTGCACCCCAACCCATCCAGTGATGATGAGTTTCGAGGATAAGAGATCGTAGGTTGCAATAAAGCTTCAAAAGAGGGATAGTCTACTGGCTTAAGAGGAAAAACTCCCTATGTAATTGATGTTGTATATAGTATTAAAAAATGCAAAAAACAACAACTCCAAAAAAGTGGACAGGCCCATACAAAAATAAAAATGCCTGCCGGAGTGTACATATGTGTAAAGTCAAATAAGCAAGCTTGAGCTTCAAAGTCAAATCATGTGAGCCTGTAGATGGATGACTTGACTACACTGGTCTTGCATCTTAGGATAGGTAGCTACACTGGCTACCGTTCATTCTTCTCTTCACCCCCTCCTCTTGGGCTGGTTGCCACTTGAACTTAGAAGGGAACTTATTCTATCATTTTGGCCCAAAAACCCTGGAAAATGCGAGAAAGTACCATTAACTCCAACATCTTAGCATCCATGCATGTGCATATAAATAGTGTATAAAATACAGTTTTTAAAGCCAAAATTATAGAATAAATAAAAGAAAAGAAAAAGCATAAAATATTGTATATATTTTATGACCCAAAACCCCGAGACCTAGGCATATAGAAGAATAGGTCGACCAGGAATAAAGTAGGGGGAGATAAGGGTCAAAATATAATAAAAATACCTTTCATTTAGTTCATTCTTTATTCATTTTGGGACCTATTTTTAGTTCCACTTTTTTATACTCCAAATAAAGAAACTTTGTACATAATAGTTGTAGATAACTAAATAAATAAAAATACAAAATTAATTTTACACAAAAATAATACACAGATAAAAAGTTATGATCTGAATAAGATTCCAGAATCCCAACTTCTCAGACTTGTATCTCGCAAATAAAAACTCCAAATGCATCAAACTCATCTTTAATTGTATATAGTTTAAAATAAGCTATTTAATGGCGGTGGTTTCACATTTGGGGGAGCTACGGTTTGAAAGTTGAGTTTTGGACCCTATTGTATACTTGTACAGATTAAAATATTCATTTTATTTATTCTTTATTTTGTTAATTTTATATTTTTATAATTTTGTAAATATTATTTGTAATGTAGAAGTACATTAAAATCAGAATAAAAGTCTCAAGAAAATACAAAATAAAATACTTGTGTAAAAAGCATACATAGGCATAATACCTGTATACATACCCATACAATTCATTCTTATATTTTATTAAGTGTACAAAAATACCTCAGAAAAATAAAATAAAAATATATTTAAGTGTATAAAAGTATTATATAAATTAATAAAATAATAAAGAAAATAAAATAAATTAAAAATACAAAAGAAAAATAAATTATTAAAATATATAGATATATGTACTTATACAAGCCTAAAATGGTAACTTTTATTTTTACACCTCATAAAAATAATTAAAAATCATATTAAAATACCTTAGAAAATAACAAATATTTTTCATTTTATAACCTAAAAATAATAAAATCGTTTTCTATTTTTAATTGAATTTACAAATGTTTTTCCAGGGTATTTTTCCTGGTTCGTCCACATGGACCAACCAGGTAGCGTGGAAAGTTGACCCGCGGGTCAACTCTCTAAGCTCTAGCACTGTAGCTTTGTCAGAACATCATTTTTGCCCCCTTTTCTCGATTTTTTTCGAGGATGGCCCGTGCATCATTTTGCACAACAATCTTCTTGACTTTTCTTCCTTGGACTATGGTGATTCACGCCTCAAGCTTTCCTTGGGCGTTGGGTCACTGAGTCGCACCATGTGCCTCGTTCTTCCTCCCCCATCCGTCAACCCTTCATATAGCGACTCGATTTTCAAACTCGAATTTGAACCCCATTTTGTCTCGATCTTCTCCCCCTTTCGTGTGCTTTGGCTTGGTGGTGGTGACAGCTCCAGCTCCAGCCATCTAGGGCGGAGTTTTGACGAGGATCTAGGCGAGTTCCACCACCTCCAGCGAGCCCCACCGTCGAGGTATCTTCTACCTCAGGTTCACCCCTTCGAGGTGTCTACTTTCTTCCATTTTTATTCGCATCTCGTCCGCCTCATCCTTTGGAATAGAGTACCACATTTTTTCCCATGTTTCACCTATCGATTCGCACAATCGACACCCCTCGCCGGAGCGAGCTCCGACGAGCATCCCTATCGCGGTCCTCCACCATTTTCACCCATTGCGAGGTCGGGGCAGTTTGCCCCCGACCATGGACTGACATTTCGTGAAACTTCGACGAAATTTCGCCGAAATTTCGGTTTCGACGGGTCCTGGCTTTCGAAAGCACTCTATATATCGATTTCCAAGGTATCGACCGAAATATCGCGAGATATCGGTAATATTTCGACTCGCCTCGATATCTCGGCCGACATATGGAATCTTTCAATAAAATATTCCCGGAAATGTCGAGATATGCCGAAATTTTGGCCGAAACTTTCCCATTTCACCCGACTTCGTGCAAAGCCAGCTCCTTCCCCTTCCAAGGTCTTCTTCCTTCGAGGTAAGCCAAATTAGGCTAAATATTCTTCAAATTCATTAATGTTTTTAGGGATTTCACTATTAGGATATTGATAAAGCTTGCCATGGTGTTTAATTTGAGAGATTTCCCCATAAATAGGTATAAATTTGGAGAAGAAAATTGGGGTTTGTGTTTTTTTTGCACAATAGTGTTAGCTATGATTATTGTATCTCAGATCTGAAGTTAATGTGAAGTAAAACATAGTTGGAGAACATTTTGTTAGATCTATGTTAGAGGAAATTAGGGCTTTTGAGGTTTAATGTGGAACGATACTGAGTTGTGGTATTATATATTCGGATCTTGAGTTTTGGAAGTAGAAATCATAATCAGGATTTTTTTTGGATTAATAAATTTTAAAAATATAGAAAATCCGAAAATCATTTGTTAAATATTTATGTTTTTTGTTCATATTTTGTGTCACTTACGTAGTCTTTCTTGAAAATGGTCCCCTAATTTGTAGATCTAAGATCCTAATGTATAGATCCAAAGTCCTTTTTCTGTAAATCGGAAAAGTAGGTGTTAGAAAAATTAAATATATATAATAATTCCGAAATTAAAAACATAAAATAATTTGCATATTCATAAGCAGTTGCATTGTATGCCAACTTAATGTTTGCTCTTGAATTTCCTCGCAGATTTCGACGTTCATCACCATGGCACATTCTGGTTCCGGTTCTGGATCTGACAGTTCTGATGATCAGAGGGGCGAATTCAGTGGGAACATTGGCTGGAGGTATGCCTTCGCTCCTGATGGAAATAAGGCGAAGCCGCAATGTAATTTCTGTGGGAAGAAGTTGGGAGGAGGCGGGATCACAAGGATGAAGCAACATCTTGTTGGCAACAAGAAGAATGTTGCCAAGTGCATGCGTTGTCCCAAAGATGTGAGGGACAAGGTCAAGGCGAGCTTGGACGAAAAGAAGGAAAAGGAGATGGAGAGAGAAAGAAGGGAAGAACAAATGAAGGAGTTCATGTTCGAGAAAGAATTCAACGTCATTTCTGATTCAAACGACGATGATTTTGTTTACCCCGCCGACATTCAGACTGCAGCAGAGAGGAGGGCATACAGAAGGGCTACACAAGAATCATTGAGGAGCGAGTTCGAGAGGAGAGAACTCGGTGGTGCACGGGGAGGCTTCTATGGTGCAGGTGGGAGTGGGAGTGGTTCTGGAGGCGCACCAGTATCACCACCCACCAAGAAACACAAGGGGAAGGGAATTGAGCCCGTCTTGACGAGGAGCGGATCCATGCAATACAAGGTAAGCAAGGATCCGAGGCAGAAAACGGTGAAGGGAATGTTCACCAATGCACGAGAAAGGGTGGGAAAAGCCATCAGCAAGCTCTTCTTTGGGGAGAGCATTCCTGCCAACATTGCAGGCGGGCCATTTCTGCAGTATGTCATTGATGAGATCGCTACAACATGAACGAGAGTGAAGGCTCCTACGTCCTACGAGATCATGAACAAATATCTAGGGATGGAGAAAGAGGAGATGAATGAGTACATCGCCGAGTTGAGGAGGAGATGGCCAGAGTACGGGGTGACATTGATGTGTGATGGGTGGACGAGCTACACAAGGAAGCAGATCATCAAGTTCCTTGTCTACTGCGATAGGAAGACAATCTTCTTGAAATCTGTTGATGCATCTGAGCATGTGAAGGACCACAGGTACCTTCTGATGTTGATGAAGGATGTTATAAAGGAGGTTGGGAAAGAGCACATTGTGCAAATTGTGACGGATAACGGTAGCAACTTCAAGAAGGCTGGTGAAACAATAATGAAGTCCAGCAGCTACGGAATTTTTTGGACACCGTGTGCTGCACATTGCATTGGTTTGATCCTTAAGTATTTCAGCAAGAGGAAGCTCGTCTCAAGGGTAGTGGAGAAAGCACGAATGATCACCACATTCATCTACAACCACAGCAAAGTGTTGGCACTGATGAGGCGGATGTGCAATGGGGAGTTGGTGAGGCCTGGCATCACACGCTTTGCAACCAAATTTATAGCGCTGCAAAGCCTCAAGCAACATAAGACGAGTTTGAAAACCATGTGTTGCCAGGGTGAGTGGTTCGAGATACCTGAAGCTCGGACTGAAGGAGGACGGAAGGTGGAGATATTGATCAACGATATCTCCTTTTGGGATGATGTGACTCGGGTCGCGAGGATCATGGATCCAGTTGTTTCTGCATTGCGGATCGTGGATGGCGACAAGAAGCCCACCATGGGAGTCATCTACGAGGCAATGCGCTGCATGAGAGAGAAGGTCAGAGAAGCGGTTGGGAAGGGATCGAAAGCATGGTTGGACATCATAGACGAGCGATGGTCCAAGATGCTCTCACATCCTCTTCACAAGGCCGGTACGTATTATGTAGAAATGGTTTTTTTTTCAATTATTTAAATTTCTATAGTTGGACATCATAAATGAGCTTGTTTGTGACTTTCTGTGCAGCTTATTACTTCAATCCTAAGTACCAGTACACGAATGGACTTGGTACAAATGCTGACCTTCTAGCAGCCATACAGATTGTGGTGGAGAAGCTCGTCAAGGACGAGAAGTTACAGATCATGTGCATGAACGAGGTAATATCCTCAAGTTCTACCTAAGTTTGGAGTCACAAGAAATTTTGTAAAGATGTAGTACGACTCTACGACTTAAACCTATTTGTACACTGTGCAGGTTAAGTATTTTCGAGTTGCGTTGGGTTCCTTCGGTTGGATTACTGCGGTCAACGGACGTGGCAGTACTCTTCCTGGTAGGGACGACGACAAATAAAACCATTACGAGTTGTGTGTTCATTTATTCATACTTTTGATTTCTCTATTTTCCTTTTTTTGCAGCCGAATAGTGGTTGTTATACGGGATGGAAGCTCCCAACCTTTGAAGTGTGGCAGTGAAAGTATTATCTCATACCGCATCTGCAGGCGATTGTGAGAGGAACTGGAGCACGTTCAATTTGATCCATTCCAAGAGACAGAACAGGTTGGGAGAAAAGAAGCTCAATGACCTTGTCTTCGTGCATTACAACTTGAGGCTGAAATTAAAGCATGCAAGGGAGGGACATGACAAAGATGACTACACGGACCCTATTGATCTTGCATACATTTCCAAGATGCACGATGACGATGCTGATGAGGACGTTCTCTAGAGGTGGATGGATTCCAATGGTGCCCCAGTTCTCGATCAGCCAGGTGGAAGACCAAATGAGAACATAAGCCAGCAAATGGGGAGCAGGCGTTGGTGACTTTTTAGCAAGATCCGGGCGGATTACAGACCCTGTTGGAGGGTTGGCGGGCGAGATTGATGCGGCTGTTGATGAAATTCTCTCGAGTAGCTCCAAATCCAAGTCAAAGGATGACAGTGGAGATGATGATGATGACGATGCTGGTCGTGGTGGACCTGGTGGTGGTGGGGAGTCAAACTCAGGTGGGTCAGGAGGGATTGGTCGTGGACCACAAGATACCAAACTTGAGGAAGGCCTACAAGCAGGACATGAATATATGGAGAGACAGCGGAACACACACGGACAATTTGTTCCAAGTCCGAGTCCAGGGCCTACGAATTACGAGTACGGTCGAGGCCATCGTCCAACCGACAGCTACATGGAAGATTTGACATCATCTGTAGGTTCTTTGAGCTTCGTGGACATTGACAGCCCATATCGCAGAGGAACACCAAGTCCTTTAAGCGGATATGGATCGTCACATGATGAGAGATCATTTGGCGTCTTCCCGGAATACTTTCAAGCTCCTCCTCCAGGACCTCCTCCTCCTCCTCAGTATGCACCTCCATCATATTCATATGGTTACAATGGGTATGGGGGATACAGTAGCGGAGACAACTACCAAGGAAGCCAACCTGAGCAGAGCCAGAGCATCTTCTTTGGGGGTGACAGCTACGGTTTCTTCCCTGAGTACACGACAGTTCCTCCTCCTCCTCCACAGAGATCTTCTCCTACTCCGTCGTCGTCGTCCCGAGGATCTCAGGGCAGTAGTTCGCAGCCTCGTCGTGCCACTCGTGATATCGGATCCAGTGCTGCTTATCCTCGTCTCTGGATACTCATAGGCATCGATGACCACCAATACATGCAGTATGTGATGGATTACAAGGCCATGTACTCGTACATGACATGGGAGAACTACTGCGAGTTCATTGAATCTGCGATGCGTTATGAGAGACAACAAGGAAGGGGGGGGGCATTCAGATCCACCACGGAACTCTTGGTTCTGAACAAAACATGCCACCAAGTATTATATTTTAATCTTTAATCTTTTATTGCATGGATCATAAATATGCATGCTCTTAATATTTTTCATTTGTTGTAACTTGTATTGTATTAGTAAGACTAGACTATTACTCTGTTTTATTATGCATTTACAATGTTACAACAATATGGCCGATATGACCGATATGGCCGATATGACCGATATGACCGATATGTCTATATAAAGGGTATAGATGACCAATATGTATGAAATAATTGTGTATTTGTTTGTTATTTATTGTTCTAATAACTTGGAATATCGAAATTTTCAATAAAATTGGGAAAAAATCGGATTTTTAAGCCTTTTCCGACATTTCCACCGAAATCGTCGAAATGTCTCGAAATTTCGGCGAAATTTTGGTACTACAGGTCACCGAAATGAGATCAAAATCGAGATTTCGAACCTTGCCCCCGACCCTATCACCAACTTTTGCAAGTACTGGAACGCCACGCACGACTGGGGGCATTTTTGCCCGTTCGCCAGCGATACCTGAAGGGCCTTTACTCCTCCGACCTCGCTGGTGAACGCCGAAGCTCCTCTGACCTTTTTGGGTTTCCCAGTCGATAGAGAACATGTCCATGCGCATCACCGGCCATTTTGGGGCGTCAACGAAGGCCGGAGGGCTGAGATCAAGGTCGGGGAAACTTGCTTCGCGACGGGTTCTTCCCTGTTCTTCGTCTTGGCCTCCCCGCGGTCCGATCAAGGGCTGTCGCCCAGGATAGCAGCAACCCTCGGATCGAGAGCCACCGACACCGTCAGATCTGCATCAACGTTCTAATCGCGGCCGTCGATTGCAAAGGGGTATCGGCCATCAGATCTGAGACACGTGGCAAGTGAAGGAGTACTGCCGTCGGAGCTGGTAAGGCATGGGTATTTTGCACATTCACCCTCGCCTATTCTGTCTTTTAGTTTTAGTCGATAAACTTTCAGTTGTAGTTTAAATATTTTTGTAATATTTGCATCCAAGCCCTACTTTATATATTTGTACTTAGGTCCTATCCACGTCACCTCACGTACCCGTGCGCGTGAGGGGGCTGTGTACTGCGGGTTTATCTATTTTTGCTTGGATGTTTGCATTTATTTCATGCACCATTTTAACTCGAAAAATTACCAAAAAATTACCATAGGCTTTTGTTGTATAGAATTTTAACGCTATATTTTCATTTTGCATTTTTCTTGCATTTGCATGTTTATAAAAAATAAAAAATACACATTTTCATCACTGTATGCATTAGAAAATACCTAAAAATTATAAAAACCCTTTCAAAAATTCCAAAAAAATTATCTTTCGTGTATCTTAGTGTCTTTTAACTCCTGTCCAAAAATCATTAAAAATTTCAAAACAAAAACCTTAAAAATTAAAAAAAATCCAAAAATCTTCCTAAAAATCTAAAAGATTCAAGAAAAAATCCTAAAAATGCAAACTCAGTTTCTGTATTTTCTTTGATTTATTCTCTTTGATTTAAAATTAATTTGACGAATTTTGGATATGTTTGTTATTTTTAATCCTCATTTTAATTTTGGCCAGTAGCTTAGTTCACTGTTTTCTAGTATTCAGACCTTTAAAAATACCAAAGACATTCAGAAAAATCTATAAAAATCACAAAAACATTAGAAAATTATAAAAAGACTAAAAACATTTGATTTCCTGATTTTTTAGCATTTTTCCTTATTTTTATAAATACTCCATCCTTCTCTTCTCTTATATTGTTTATATACTCTAATTATAGAAAAAGAAAAAAAAAATGAAATAAAAAGAAAATACAAAATCAGAAAATTAAAAATCAAAAAATAAAAATATAAAATCAAAAATTAAATAAAAATATAAAATTAAAAACCCACAAAAAATTGCATATTTGTAGACACTTGATCACATATCACTTTTTTGTGCATCTTTGCTTGATTTATCCTGCTTGCTCCCTAAGTTCGACACTCTACACATACTTGCACTATACACACCTATTGTAGAGTTATAATGAATTTGACTCCACATTTGTTTCTCATTACTTGATTTATATTGTGGGTTCATTGTTGATTTAATCGGAATTTTTGAAGTGGTCAACACATCGATTGTTGATCCGCCTTGTGGATCAATACGACCGCTCGATTTGCCGGTTAATCAAATGGCGTCGTTGCCGGGGAGCAACCACGTATAGATCATAGTTTGAGTCTGATTGTGATTATTTATTTACCATTAGTGCCTCTTTTATATACTTTATATTTGACTTATATCTTTTGAGCTATCTGACCACCTCTTTGTGCGAGGTACCGCGGAGCGAGGGAGGCGGCTTTTCCTAGTGGCCTGGGCACCCCCTTGAAGCCTTTTACTCGTGCACGAGGGGACTTAGAAATTTTGTAGATTAGCTCCTTACTTGTGTAATTAATTGTGAGAGAGAGAAACATTATTTGTAATAATACAGGTACCTTGGACTTGGACATTCGGGCCCAATTTCCAAGTGTTTGTACACTTGGGGGCTCGCAACCGTTTTTATCGGTTTTTTACCGCTTGTCATTTTCCGGTTGATTTTCCTGCCTTCAAATTTTGTGGAATGAGCCCTTAGTTTTTAGGCTTGCTTGATCGTGTAATCTAAGGCCAAACACCTAACAACCTTTGCATGCACCTATAGATTTATCGTTTGGACTTAGATAAAATTAATTGTTAAACATATAAAATCGAAACCACCGCACTGCGAGAGTCTCCATACAGCGCTGGCAGGACCCATTGTGGTGGGCACTGAGGAGATTCCAAGACCAGACTTCTAGGTTTCATTTTGTGTGTTTAGCATTTGGTTCTTCATGCTAGCAATTGCCTGCTTAGGACGATTTCCGTGTGCATATCGACATATAGCATAGGTTTACAAATTCCTATTTTGCATCCCGCATGGAGAGAGCTGGGAAGCACTGTAAGTCCTCTAACTGAGCATTCATCATTTAGGCACTAAGGTGAGATTTCCATCTTAGTGTCAACTTGCATTGGCTTTTCCGACTCTCTTCCCCTGTTGTTGGATCAAATAGGAATTAAAGAAAAATACAAAAACGTTAGGCGCTTGTATTGAATCAACTCAAAACAAGTGATAACACCAAAAAAATCAAAAAAGGGACTGCTAACGAAAACTTGACCTAAATAAAATTGGCTAATTGGACTCATTGCTTGGGGTAAGCAAAGCCCTCATTTGTATTCAGGTTACGTGGGAAGGTCTCCTTCCAAGCGAGAGAGCGGATTCGTAAGGATTAGAGCCCAAAACCCAGTCTGTGGCTGCTTTGTGTATCGCCTGGATTTCCGAAGTATTGGCGCTTCTATCGTACGTAGACGAGTAGGGCTTGGTCACCATTGATGACTCTCTATTGTGTAGAGCATTGACCTTGTCCGAAGTATCGAGCCTAGGCCACGCCTTCACGGGGGTGTCTGTCTCATCATCTTGCATCCGAGTTGGTTCTTGCACGCTCACGGCTGATTTCGTTGTGAGCGAGATCCGAAGTATCGATTTCGCCTATCAGCGTCCTCCCTCTATTTCTTTGGCTGAGTAGGGATCCAGGAAGGGTTGCAAGGACCTCAAAAAATGCAGACTACAGGTTACACAGGAGGAGGACAAGTACGAGATACTTTTCTGGCAGTACTCTCTTTCCTATAGGTGTAGCGTTCTAAGGACTCGTTCAAAGATTAATTGCCTGAATTCAATATAAAAACTACACAGATAATAGCCGATCCTTCACGGCTTTGCGAGTTGAGTTGGTGAACCCCTTGTATTGTGTTTGATTGACTAGTTGAATCTAGGTCAAGATCAAAAACACTGCATAATTGTGCACAATTTTGCCCCCCCCTCTTCATTTCTCTATCTTGCTCTTCTCAATAATCACGATGATGGGAAGGAGATCTCTGACGGCATCGCTATCTAGCACTCCTCCCTATTCATCTAGGACGGCTTCGGGGAGTCTAGACCCACTCTCCGAACTGAGTTTACTTCCACCCTGTTCCCCCTTGACCATCCTTCTTCCTCCATCAGTTCAGTAGTTTCAGAGTTTAGTGCAGCATAGAGCTCAGAAAATTTGACGGCACCTGAGATGGGTTCTTTTGCCTTTTCAGAGAATCCAGAAATGGCAGACAGAGGAGACCACCCATATGAGTAGGAAAATCCTCCATTCTTATATGACCAAGCTGCCATCAACAATTCACTCTTAGCCTCCCTGGAGACCATGCAGAGACAAATCAGAGACCAGGGGTATTCATGGGTGATATTATGAGAGAGCTTGCGTAGATGCGAGAGGGCAGAGATGACAGACCTGCGGGAGGTGGTGGAGATATACCAGAAGCCGCAGGCGGAGGAGGAGACCCCAACCAGGAGAGGCTGCCACAGATGACCATGAGGCAGTTGCACAACCCGGCCGCAACCCTCACTCACCGATGGATCCAGCTTCCTCCCATCGTCGGGAACTTTGATCTTCGCCCGCAGACCATCCAGTTATTGCCCAAGTTTCATGGGTTAGCCATCGAGGAACCTCATCTCCATCTGCAGGAGTTAGTTTGAGATGATTTGTAGAACTGTCCGTGACAGATTCATGGACGAGGACACAATCAAGATGATCCCTTTCCCATTCTCCTTAGCTGACAGAGCCGCCTACTGGCTGAAACACCTTGGGAGGTACGTCACATCTTGGGCGCAACTCCGGACCGCATACTTGAATAAGTATTATCCTCTTGGCCGGACGAATGCAACATGAGCTATGATCAGCAATTTCACCATGATCCCAAATGAACAATTCCATAAGGCTTGAGATCGCTTCAGAGAGCTCATTGACCGGTGTCCACATCATGAGATATCCAAGCCCAACTTGGTCTAGAGTTTCTTCTGTGGGCTGACACCGGAGCTGCAGGGACTAGTAAATGCTTCTTGTGGTGAGTCCTACTTTTCCAAGGGTGAAGACGATGTTTGGGCCATCTGTGAAGGAATGGCAGAGAACTCGACAATCATGGCCTAAGCCCGAGTCTACACACAACAGAAACCCCCCCAAGGAGCAGGTCATTTCAGAGGATTGCCCACATCGATGCCGGTCCCCACACACCGTCAGCAGCCACAGCCCAAGCTGAATCCGCAGCAGCCGACATGGGGAACATTAGCGAGAAGTTGGACCGCATCGAGATCCTCGAGAAGAAGCAGAGTCAAGGTCTTGCCCAGATGGACCTTATTACAAAGACAATAAGTGATCTGAAGACGCAGATTCTTTGCATCTAGGAGGCACAAATGTCCACTCAACAACCTCCCAGGTCATGGGCTGATCCCAGCAGTAGCAGCTCCACCCAGCCCTCTACCACGCACCGACAGGTTAACACATCCAGGCAGAGTCGGTCCAGCAGCTACAGTATTACCCGTCGCAACCACCATATCAGGACACTCAGATGGTGGTCTATCAGCCTGATCAGCCACTGGTAGTTCTACCTCCACCAAACTTCGAGCAGGAGCCATTGATGGAAGTCAATGGGATATGTATGACCGGTACCCACAACCAGTCTGGATTCGACGTGATCACCCCGGATTCTGCTGGACCATCGAAGGGACCTCTTCCCAACAGCAGCCTCCAGCTCAAGGACAGCAGAACAACCAGCATCAGCACCAACAATACTCCCAGCCCCAGTATGCCCACCAGCAGTACCGGCATGGTCCTCGTCCCACCTATCAGGGACAACAGTGGAGGCAGCGTCAGCAGCCTCACCAAACATACTCCCAGCCTTCCCAGCATTATTCTCAGCAGCAACCTCATTTCCAGCAGGGGAACACTCCTGGTTTTCAGGCACCTGCCTTCGAGAATCCAACACTTGATGACCTCGCCCACTTGCTTTCTGAATAGCAAGCATCCTTCCGACGGGAAATGGACGAGTTCCGGCAGGAGATGAGGGATATCATCAAGGGAAAGACCACCATACCTGCATAGATCGAGCCTAACCCGAACAATATGAAAAGGAAGTCTGAGCAGGTACAGTTTACATAGGATACCTCTCCTAGTGATTATTTGAATGACATGTCTTCTTTGTATGATGCTGATTTCGTGACTACTAGGAGCGGTAGGATGCCAGCCGACGGTGCCTCATCTGAGCGACAACCACACGATGAATCAGGAGCGCCAGATGAGCAGAGTAGCGGTGCTGATGCCGCCAATGATGATGTTGATGACGGTGGTGCTGATGCCACTAAAGATGGAGATCCAGATGACGGTGCTGAGGCCGTCATGATACCAGATGCAGACGGTGGCGTTGATGCCACCATTTTTAATGCAGAGCCAGAGCGTGGTGCTGATGCCGCAAAGTCAGATGTCGTTGGTGGTACTGAAGCCACCACTTCCACTTCTGTTGAGCTCCCATCTGTAGTGTTGCCACCTTTTGTATCTCAGGACCGTGGTAACAAAAAGAACAAAAAATGAATAAAGGAAAGGTTTCTGTATCCACCTCGAGTCCACATGTGTTGCATGATGATAATTGTATGGATTCCATTCCTTCACAGGCACAGGAACCTATTCCTAGTCCTTCATCTGAGGAGGGCCCTACCATCCCCTTCCCTGAAGCACTCCGCTTATCGAAGGGGAATAAAAGAGAAAATCCAAAAAAGACTCAACAGGTAGAGTTCAGCAACCAGATGATCAACACATTTCAGATCCAGCTGACTCTACAGGAGGCACTTGAGCACATCCCCCTCTTCTAAAAGAACTTGAGAGAGAAGACTACAGTCCGCAGGAAGAGGAGGAGCCACAGAGATCAGATCCATGTGCTCACCCATTCTACTTCTTGCACCATTCAGAATCGATTGCCAGCCAAGAGACCTGATGTAGGAGCTCCCTATGTCAGATGCGAGATTCAGGAGCAGCAGTTCGATCGTACTCTATTAGATAGCGGATCTTCGATCAACCTCCTTCCGACAGCCTTACTCGACCGATTCGGGTTTGGTCCTCTTCTTCGGAGCAGGACGATCCTTCAGTTTGCTGACATGTCGACTAAGAGGCCGAAGGGGTTGTTGAGAGACGTGGTTGTTACCATTCATGGTCTGAAATTCCCCGTGGACTTTGTTGTATTGGATATGGAGATCCCTGAGTCGGAGACCGATTCCCCCATCATACTTGGATGCCCATTCTTGGCCACTGCCAAGGCTGTGACCGATCATGATAGTGGGAAGGTGTGTTTTCACGTAGAGGGCGAAAGCATACAAATAGAGACAATCGAAGAAACTAGAGCGAGAGAATCGTCATGCTCAGAATAGTCCAATGATACCGAGCAAATGACAGAGGCTGATCGAGACATCCACTAGGAGTGTGATTTTGTGAAGACAGACGATGAATCCATTTGGACAGATCTAGTAGCACAGATCCTTGCCTTGCCTACAGATTCACTCTATTTACATCTGATGGCAATCGAGAGCCTGGAGAGCACACCCCTGGACAAAGGATACCATCGAGGCTGACAGTTCGGTGATGAGTGGTGATGTAGAATTTCATTCTTGCTCTTCTAGTTCAGATCTCTTGGAGTCAGAAATCGATTGGGATGATTTTGATGATTATTTGTCCTTTCTGATTCCTTCTGAGCCGACAGCTAGGACGAAGTACGAGCCAGTACAGTTCATAGATGATTCAGCAGGGTTCCCTTTGCCAGATTTTCATGCGTGGCGAGAGTTCTCACATGCAGACCTGGTAGACTTCACACAGACATATCATAAGCAAGATCTGCCACCTCCCAGTTGTCCAAAATTGAAACCCTTACCGCAGTCAGTGAAGTATAGATTCCTTACGGGTGAGCCAGATATGCACCCAGTCATTATCGCAACAGGTTTGACTAGAGAACAAGAATCTTATCTGATGGAGGTTCTTGAAAGAAACCGCAAGGCAATAGGATGGAGTATAGCTGATCTCCAAGGGATTATTCCGGTTCTGTGCTCCCACCACATCTATCTTGAAGAGTACGCTAGGCCTTCGCGTGAGTTCCAGCGACGGCTGAACCCAAATCTTCGAGATGTGGTCATGAAGGAAATATTGAAGTGTGGAGCGCCGATTTTATCTACCCCATCTCCGACTCCTAGTGGGTTAGTCCACTGCATGTGGTACCCAAGAAGACGGGTATCACTACAGTTGTGAATGACTCTGGAGAGGAGATAGCTACCGGAGTACCCACTTCTTGGAGGGTCTGTGTGGACTACAGACGATTGAATCAGGCCACCAAGAAGGATCATTTCCCGCTACCATTCATTGATCAGACTATCGAGAGGCTGGATGGGAAGAGTCATTATTATTTTCTAGACGGGTACTCCGATTACAATCAAGTGGCCATTGTGCCCGAGGACCAGGAGAAAACGACATTCACCTGTCCGTTTGGGACTTATGCTTTCAGACGGATGCCCTTTGGTCTATGTAACGCCCCAGCGACATTCAAAAGGTGCATGTTGTCCATTTTCTCAAACATGGTGGATGACTGTTTAGAGGTCTTCATGGATGACTTCTCGGTCTATGGCGATGGGTTTGATGCTTGTCTTGACTGCCTACATGACAAGCCGCTTGATCGGCCCTTTAAAAGAGTGTTTTTAACACTTGATAAATGTCGTAGCAGTCGGGCCAATTCGGGCTCATCAAAGAGACCATCTCATTGATATATGTCAAATAAGAATGCGATGGTCATTAATTTTTATTTTACTTGGCAAGAAACCAAGGTCAAACTCAGGGACACGAGCCTCTATCTTATTAATCGGAATTTCTATTTATTTAACTAAGTGTTGAGTAAGAGACAATATAGGTCAAAGCATGCAAGACACTACAAAAATAAATATGCATTTTTTTTATAAATTTTTATCATGCTAATAAATGCAGAGAAATGCAATGCAAATATGCCCTGAACAATAATTACTTGAGCCATGCAATATGCGAGTCAAACAAAATCAATTACTGAAGCATTTTTTTATGTATACAACAAATAGGCATGAGAAACGAAGAAATCATGACACTTAATTACTAAAATAATACACTACTGATCATAGTGTCAAATCTCAAATTGAAGCATGCCATAATAAAGATGATGAGAAGAGCATCAAAATGAAACTGAAATCAACTCGATTGGAGCTACGTAGCTCAAGATATGCAACAATGAAGATAAGGGCATAAGTAAAAAAAAACATGAAAAGATACCTACAAAAAGGTCCCTGGGAGGGACTAAAATGCAATAACAATAAAGTACAGGGCCTTCCCTGTAAATAATCCATATGCGCGGGACCTTTTTGTAAATTTGAAGAACTTCGGGGGCGTCTCTGCAAATTTCCCAGAATAGCACGTGTGAAGCACGTGCTATCCAGGCTTGGTGTCAGGCTCGGCAGAGGTTCGGCAGCTTCGGCTTGGCTCGTGCTATCCGAGCCTCCAGGCTTGGTGGCGATCAGGCTCGACGTGGTCTCTGGGTGTGCCACGTGTATCAGGACCTGAATGCAATTTGTGGAAGGTGCGAGGGCGCCGATGCAAAAAGCCCAGACCCCACGTGCGGGTGGCACGTGAGCTCAGGCTCGGGCGGGGGCGAGGGTCGGCGCGGCTTCGGGTGGCCGTAGCAGGTGGCTCGGGCCACGTGGTGGCTCGAGGTTGACTCGGGCGAGGCTCGGTCCCACCGAGCCTTCGCGCTCCGGGATGTCGTCGTGGTGCTTCCAGGGCCGTTGGATCTCCGTCGTGGGGCGAGATACAACGGTAGCTGCTTCTTCTTCGTCCTCGATGGTTGGCGGCGCTATCAGAGCTCCGGCGTGAGGCCTGGAGCTCCTCCGCATCCCGCTGTGCTCGGTGAAGCTCGGGAAACGACGCTGAACGTCTGGCGATGAAGGTCCGAGGTCGGGGAAGACGCGGGGGTACCTGGAATGCCCTGTCGACACCTGATCGCCGGAGGCGGAGCTCTAGAACTCAGCTCCGCCCGAAGTCCGGCCAATGACGTTGGTAGACTTGCACGAAGTGGTTAGCGGTGTGTGCGTGCGAGCTGAGGTGCGCGACGTATCGTGTTCTGCTCTCGGCACTGACGAATGGTGATGATCAAGGGGCGGAGAAGATCAATGGCTGAGGATTGAGGCGCAAGAGGAGAAGGCAGAGCCATTGGATCAAGTAAAGATCCAACGGCCCAGATCAAGGGCGGATGAGACAAGAGAGGCGGGGCCACGTGGCGCGCCCAGATTGGGCCACGTGGCCCAATCAGATTATTCAGATGGAATTTTTGATTTCTGAAGGCTATAATGGCCGAATTTGAGAAAACTCAAAACATGAAAGTTGTAGATCTTGACGAGATCTACAAGTTTCATGTTGGCCAAAACTGGAGATGACATCAAACAAAGACCCGAAATATTTTTGAAGATATTTTTAAGTCAAAAAATACCAAGGATTTTTATTTTGCCATTTTTTTGTGGTTTTTGATTTATTTAGGACTCTGTTAATTACAGGACATTAACTGGGTTTTATTGACATCTATTTAAGCAAGGGGGTTAATAATAGAAAATAAAGATGATGAAATCGAGTTTCATCACTACACCATGTGCTTCAGCGCTGCATAGAGGTCAACCTTGTATTGTCTTGGGAGAAAAGTCACTTCATGGTGACTCAAGGGACGGTCCTTGGTCATATCATCTCCAAAAGGGGCATGGAGGTCGATCCGGCCAAGGTGGATATCATTAGAAAACTCAATCCACCTTCCAATTTGCGTCAATTGCGGTCTTTTCTAGGGCATGTCGGTTTCTACCGATGGTTCATTCAGGACTTCAGTCGTATTGCCCGACCGCTCACTGATTTGCTGACGAAAGACACCGAGTTCATTGTAGATGATAAGTGTCTTGCGTCCTTTGAGACTCTCAAGAATATGGTTGTCACAGCTCCTGTCCTTCAGCCACCCGATTGGTCTCTCCCATTCGAGATCATGACGGATGCTTCTGATTTTGCCGTAGGGGCTGTGCTTGGATAGAGAAGGGATGGATTGCCATATGCCATTCACTACGCCAGCTGGACTTTGGATGCCGCTCAGGGAATTATACTGTAACAGAGAAGGAGATGCTGGTCGTAGTCTTTGCTTTGGATAAGTATCGATCTTATATTCTCGGATCTAGAGTGACTATCTTTACAGATCACACCGCCATCCGGTACCTCATGGCCAAGAAGGATGCCAAAGCTCGCCTTACCAGATGGATCCTTCTGCTCCAGGAATTTGATATTGAGATTAAGGATAAGCCTGGAGTTAAGAATGTGGTGGCGGATCATCTCTCCCGCTTAGAGAACCTTGAGGAATCTGAGCCCAACGCACCAATTACAGAGACATTTCCAGATGAGGCGATTTTGACTATCACCTCGCTCCCATGATATGCTGACATTGTGAACTATCTTGTCGCCAAGATGGTTCCACAGGGTTGGCCCAGGCAGAAATTTGAGATCTTCCTAACGAAGGCCAAGTTTTACCATTGGGAGGATCCCGTCCTTTATCATGAAGGAGGGGATATCATCTGGAGGAGGTGCATTCCTCAAGAAGAGCAGCATAGCGTCCTCACTTACTGCCACAAGCTTGAGGTACTTTAGGTCTAGTTGACTTAATTCTTTGAGGATCACGAGACTTGGTTCAATAGATTCTTGATTGCCTAAGTAGAGTATTTCGGAGCACACACACGACTCTTGTTGGTAATGACCTAACTTGGACACATGCACCTTTCACATGGCTCAACTCAGTTAGATTGGTGGGGAGGTTGGATTTTCCAGTATGAGACGCACACAAGTGGAAACACTTGTCCTCCTCGAGGGAGGGAAGTGCACCCAACTCGTCCAGTGATGATGAGTTTCGAGGATAGAAGATCGTGGGTTGCAATAAAGCTTCAAAAGAGGGATAGTCTACAGGCTCAAGAGGAAAAACTCCCTATGTAATTGCTGCTGTATATAGTATTAAAAAAATGCAAAAAACAACAACTCCAAAAAGGGGACAGACCCGTACAAAAATAAAAATGCATGCTGGAGTGTACATATGTGTAAAGTCAAATAAGCAAGCTTGAGCTTCAAAGTCAAATCATGTGAGGCTGCAGCTGGATGACTTGACTACACTGGTCTTGCATCTTAGGATAGGTAGCTACACTGGCTACCGTCCATTCTTCTCTCCACCCCCTCCTCTTGGGCTGGTTGCCACTTGAACTTAGAAGGGAATACCCTGCTCCTTGAGGAATGAGTTGTTGGATTGGGGAATCATTGGGTTGTCATATTGGAAAAGTCAGTCTCTTTGTCATTTCAGTTGGGGAGAGCCACCATCACTTACAGTGTACGAGTCAGATTCATAGTCATAAGGGTTTGCGTATGAGTTGAAGTATTTCTGACCTGGCTATTAAGGAGACTTGAGCAGAGTTTTGAGATTCTCGAAGGCTGTTGGATTTCAAGTCCGGTTCTCGTTAAGGCTCTGCCCGCACTAAAATTCCAAAGGTCCGACTTAAGCTCCAAACTTTGATTTTGTGAAGGCAAGTTTGATAATTAAATTCAATCCATATTTCTTAATTTTCTTTTCTTTATTTTTCTTTCTGCACTTATTGCATAAGTGTTTGCTAGGGACTAGCAAAGGTAAAATATAGGGGGATGAGAATCCACATTTCACCATCTTTATTCTATCATTTTGGCCCCAAAAACCCTGGCAAATGCGAGAAAATACCATTAATTCCAGCATCTTAGCATCCATGCATGTGCATATAATTAGTGTACAAAATACAGTCTTTAAAGCCAAAATTATAGAAAAAATAAAAGAAAAGAAAAAGAGTAAAATATTGTGAATATTTTATGACCCGAAACCTCGAGACCTAGGCATCTAGATGAATAGGTCAATCAGGAATAAAGTAGGGGGAGATAAGGGTCAAAATACAATAAAAATACCTTTCATTTATTTCATTCTTTATTCGTTTTGGGACATATTTTTGATTCCACTTTTTTATACTTCAAATAAAGAAACTTTGTACATAAAAGTTGTAGATAATTAAATAAATAAAAATACAAAATTGATTTCACACAAAAATAATACAAAGATAAAAAGTTATGATCTGAATAAGATTCCAGAATCCCAACTTCCCAGACATGTATCTCGCAAATAAAAACACCAAATGCATCAAACTCACCATAATTGTATATAGTTTAAAATAAGCTATTTAATGATGGTAGTTTCACATTTGGCGGAGCTACGGTTTGAAAGTTGAGTTTTGGACCCCTATTGTATACTTGTACATATTAAAATATTCATTTTATTTGTTCTTTATTTTGTTAATTTTATATTTTTATAATTTTGTAAATATTATTTGTAATGTAGAAGTACATTAAAATCAGAATAAAAGTCTCAAGAAAATACAAAATACAATACTTGTGTAAAAGGCATACATAGGCATAATACCTGTATACATACCTATACAATTCATTCTTATATTTTATTAAGTGTACAAAAATACCTCAAAAAATAAAATAAAAAGATATTTAAGCGTATAAAAGTATTCTATAAATTAATAAAATAATAAAGAAAATAAAATAAATTAAAAATACAAAGAAAAATAAATTATTAAAATATATAGATATATGTACCTATACAAGCCTAAAATGATAACTTTTATTTTTACACCTCATAAAAATAATTAAAAATCATATTAAAATACCTTAGAAAATAACAAATATTTTTCATTTTATAACCTAAAAATAATAAAATCATTTTCTATTTTTAATTGAATTTACAAATGTTTTTCCAGGGATTTTTTCCTGGTTGGTCCACGTGGACCAACCAGGTAGCTTGGAAAGTTGACCTGCGGGTCAACTCTCTAAGCCTCAGCCCTGTAGCTTTGTCAGAACATCGTTTTTGCCCCCTTTTCTCGATTTTTTCGAGGACGGCCCTTGTACCATTTTGCGCAACAATCTTCTTGACTTTTCTTCCTTGGACTATGGTGATTCACGCCCAAGCTTTCCTTGGGCGTTGGGTCATTGAGTCGCACCATGTACCTCGTTCTTCCTCCCCCGTCCGTCAGCCCTTCATATAGCGACCCGATTTTCAAACTCAAATTTGAACCCCATTTTGTCTCGGTCTTCTCCCCCTTTCGTGTGCTTTGGCTTGCTGGTGGTGACATCTCCTGCTCCAGCCATCTAGTGCAGAGTTTCGACGAGGATCTGGGCGAGTTCCACCACCTCCGACGAGCCCCGCCGTCGAGGTATCTTCTACCTCAGGTTCACCCCTTCGAGGTGTCTATTTTCTTCCATTTTTCTTCGCATCTCGTTCGCCTCATCCTTATGAATAGAGTACCACATTTATCCCCGCGTTTCACCTATCGATTCGCACAATCGGTACCCCTCGTTGGAGCAAGCTCCGACGAGCATCCCTATCACCGTCCTCTGTTGTTTTCACCCATTGCGGGGTCGGGGCAGTTTGCCCCTGACCCTATCACCTTCTTTTGCAGGTACTGGAACACTACACACGACTGGGGGCATTTTTGCCCGTTCGCCAGGATACCTGAAGGTCCTTCGCTCCTCCGACCTCGCTGGTGAACGCCGGAGCTCCTCCGACCTTTTTAGGTCTCCCAGTCGATAGAGAACACGTCCAAGCGCGTCACCGGCCATTTTGGAGCGTCAACGAAGGCTGGAGGGCTGAGATCAAGGTCGGGGAAACTCGCTTTGCGGCGAGTTCTTCCCTGTTCTTCGTCTTAGCCTCCCCGTCGTCCGATCAAGGGCCATCGCCCAAGATAGCAGCAGCCTCGTATCGAGAGCCACCAGCACCGTCAGATCTGCATCAACGTTCTAATCGCGGCCGTCAATCGCGAAGGGGTATCAACCATCAGATCTGAGACACGTGGCAAGTGAAGGAGTACCGCCGTCGGAGCTGCTAAGGCGTGGGTATTTTATGCATTCACCCCTGCCTATTCTGTCTTTTAGTTTTAGTCCATAAACTTTCAGTTGTAGTTTAAATATTTTTGTAATATTTGCATCCAAGCCCCCGTACTTTACTTTTTTACACTTAGGTCCTATCCACGTCACCTTATGTGCCCGTGCGCGTGAGGGGGCTGGGTATTTTGCATAGGACCCCCTGTAGGTTTTTTATTTCGTTTTAATCCAGGAACTATTCTGTCATGTGTAATATTTTTGGGTAATTTGCATGTAAGCCCTTGGGATTTTTGTATATTGCATTTAGGTTCTTTCCAGGCGCGTGCCAGTCACGTGTAGGGTTGGGTAATTTGCAGGCGTACCCTAGCGGCTTCTATTATTTATATTTACCCCTGGAACTTTGTTTATTAGTTGTACAATTTTGTGAAAAATTGCAAGTAGGCCCTTGGATGTTTGTTTATTTACATTTGTGCCCTTGTTAGTGTTGTATTTTTGCTTGGATGTTTGCATTTATTTCATGCATCATTTTAACTCGAACAATTACCAAAAAAATTACTATAGGCTTCTGTTGCATAGTAGTTTAATGCTATATTTTTATTTTGCATTTTTCTTGAATTTGAATATTTATAAAAAATAAAAAATACGCATTTTCTGTACTGTATGCATTAGAAAATACCTAAAAATTATAAAAACCCTTTTAAAAATTCCAAAAAAATTATCTTTCGTGTATCTTAGTGTCTTTTAACTCCTGTCCAAAAGTCATTAAAAACTTCAAAACAAAAACCTTAAAAATTAGAAAACTCCAAAAATCTTCCTAAAAATCGAAAAAATTCAAGAAAAATCCTAAAAATGCAAACTCACTTTCTGTATTTTCTTTGATTTATTCTCTTTGATTTAAAATTAATTTGAGGAATTTTGGATATGTTTTTTATTTTTAATCCTCATTTTAATTTTGTCCAGTAGCTTAGTTCACTGTTTTCTAGTATTCGGACCTTTAAAAATACCAAAAACATTCATAAAAATCTATAAAAATCAGAAAAACATTAAAAAATTATAAAAAGACTAAAAACATTTGATTTCTTGATTTTTGAGCATTTTTTCTTATTTTTATAAATACTCCATCCTTCTCTTCTCTTATATTGTTTATATACTCTATTTATAGGAAAAAGAAAATAAAAAATATTATAAAAAGAAAATACAAAATCGGAAAATTAAAAATCAAAATTTAAAAATATAAAATCAAAAATTAAATAAAAATATAAAATTAAAAACCCACAAAAATTTGCATACTTGTAGATACTTGATCACATATCACTTTTTTTTGCATTTTTGCTTGATTTATCCTGCTTGCTCCCTGAGTTCGACACTCTACACATACTAGCACTATACACACCTATTGTAGAGTTATAATGAATTTGACTCCACATTTGTTTCTCATTACTTGATTCATATTGTGGGTTCATTGTTGATTTAATCGGAATTTTTGAAGTGGTCAACACATCGACTGTTGATCCGCCTTGTGGATCAATACGACCGCTCGATTTGCCGGTTAATCAACTGATAGGGTCCAACAAATTCAGAATGACTACCTGGATATGAGAACAGATTTGAATCGTGTTTCTCGTACCCAGGACCAGTAGAGGGCATCAACGACTCCAATTCCAATACAAGTTCAGGCTAACCCAAATAGCCTGAATCAAGGCCAGAACCTACATCGAGATCAGGTATACTATTCATATAATTGTTTATCTAAACATGAGATCTTTCGTACGATAATGTTGATCATATGTCCCTCAGGAGCAGAAGGACCATGATCGTACCTGATCGGGCACGGGCACCAGAGGAAGACGTCACCAAGCCTCTACTTGAGGAGAACTTGGAGGCCGAGGAGCAGAACCACCACCACCACAGAAGAAGAGGACCTCTAAGTCCTCAAAGAAGAAGGAGCACAACACTTGTAGTGAGTCCGACGAGACTGATGAGTAGCCCGCACCTCCATCTGAGGAGGATGTCCCAGTAGTCGCGGAAGACGCATCACCGATTTTGCAGTAGAAATTTTCTTTTAGTCCGAGTCAGAGTCCGAGTCAGTCTTAGCATCCTGTACAGAGCTCAGTTCCTCAGTTCATGAAAATCTTTCAGTTTCGGAATCTGAGTTAACATCAATAATCCCTTTCCCTCGAGCCCTTAAGGGAGGAAAGAAGAAAACCAAAAAATACAAAAGATGACCCTGAGATGGCAGAATTTTGTAACAAATACATCAAGGTCACAATCCCTTTCAATAAGTATGTGGAAATGACACCTGCATTCCAGAAATACCTTAAGGTGAGATGCACACCTACTAGGGTTAACAGGAAGTCCAAAAGTCATGTTGAGAAACACGTTCTGTCAGTAGCCACTACTTGTGCATTAAGAATGTGTTTCCAAGGAAACGAAGAGACATGGGTGCACATTATGTGGTGAGTCATGTAGATGACACTGCATTTGCACACACTGTCCTTGATAACGGCTCCTCAATTAACTTGATTCCTACAGCCCTCTATGAGCAGCTTAATCTAGGACCTCTTAGGAAATCAAGAGCACTACTTTAGTTTGCAGATAAATCCACCAAGAGGTCCCTAGGAGAATTGAGGAATGTTATCATCAAAGTTGAGGGTCATGAATACTTGGTGGACTTTACATTCCTTGATATGGAAACCCCTCGAAATTGGAGAGATTCCCATATCATATTAGGAAGATCCTTCCTCGGAACAACATGAGCCTTATTTGATTACAAGATTGGGAAGATTCAGTTCCAAACTCCAGGTAGAGATGAGGAACTTGAGAGTTATAAGGTACAATAAATCTGATTCCGAGACTTGGCACGATATTTGTCAGCGATTTTTTGCATCAATCACAAAAATGAACCAACTTCTAATACATTCATCAAATAAACAACCTCAAATTTGACCAGTTTACTAATGTATCATGCAACATAGGATGGACAGGTTTTCAGCTACCCTTTCAGGTTTGAAAATTATTTTCTAAAATCTTATGTCCTCCCAACCTTCTCTCACATTTGAAGTCTCACGGCGAGAAAATTGCCTAAGAAAGATTACAGTGCGATGGATCATCCACTATTCGCCATTACCCAAGTTGATACCCTCGTGACCCCTCCTGTGTGAGTAGATTTGTGATCGAATGCTTATACCCAAAGTAACGATGAACACTCGAAACTTGGACGACACACTATGATTAGACAGTTAAGCATCCAAGTTGTTCCACAAGAAGTTTGAAGCAGTGAAACGAGAGCTATGTACATGGTTGTCATGGTGGGGTCTTTTTTGGGGGGGGGTTGGCGAGTGGAGTTGGGAGGTAGAAGGTTTCTTCGTTCACACATAGTGTAACAAGTTATGTTTTTATAATGGAAAAAAAGAACAAACTAAAAGGTTTATGTATAAATTAGGAAAGAGATGACACGATGTAACCATCTCATATTTGTGAAACCTTTGCATGTTGCCCTTCTTTTGTTTTTATCCTCACGAGCACTATCATATTGGTTGTTGTGGCACTATGATACAATGCAGAGGGAGAGAATAGCTGTGAGTCAAATGGCGACTATTCGACGACAAGAAACTGTTGCTATTTTGGTAACCCACTCCCATCTTTTTGTATTATTTGTTATGTTAAAAGTGAGATCAACGAAATGATAGTTTTCTCAGGTAGGACTAAGGAGTCAAAAAAGAAATCTAATTATGAGGACTCATACATTGTTTATTGATTCTCTTTATAAAAATAGAGTTTGGCATGATTTATGCTCCATATTGTTGGACACATGGCAACAACAAACAAATTCTGTGTTATTGTTCTTTACACTTTTGTGAAAGGAGTCAAATTCAAATTTGACTATTTATAAAGTGTAGGGATTTTTAATACATATAAAACAACTATATATTTTTGATGTTTTTATTTTCTTTTTAATAGTAATTACATTTGTCTAATTTACTGCAGACAGCAATATATTATGCACCTATTTGTATTTTTCATTGATTTTTTTTGTTTTGTAATTACATTAGATATAAATTGTATAATAGAACATACAATATATATATTACATGTAAACAAAGCTTGTATTTTTTATCTTTTAATTTTGGAGTTTTTTATGCTATTTTTATAGTTTTATATGAAATAGAATATTAATAAATATATACAAAATTAAGGAAAAAAGAAAGCATATTAAAGTGCATTGTGTAAATTATTAAAGTTCAAATTAAAGTTGTATTATATATAATAAGGCCTCAATATATAAAATTCAAAGCAAAGTCAGTGTATCGTTACTTGATTTATTAGACTCGTTTACCAGAGGGGGTGAGTGAAGCTGCAGAAAGGAGTAGACAACAATCGAGGTTTGAAGATCGAGAATCAATACAAAGGCCATCACACTAGCTTACCTATGATTACCTGTTGTTTTTTTTTCATAAATGGATGGAGTGTATCTACTATGAGAAGAGAGCTAGATTGAGAGAGGGGGTGAACAAAGGAAGGGGAATCAAGGTCATGATGACACGTTTGATGAATCCGTGATTCATCACTCTAAAAGTTGAAAATAGAGCTTTGTTCCCGAGTAATTAGAGGCATATTTCTACTTATATTGCATAATTAGCATTCATGCATGCATTGATAATATCTGCATGTTAGCATTCATATTTGCATTAAATAAGAAGCCAATTTCACTTGTAAATATTCACCTGTATATTAGATAAAATACCTTATTTGTATGTATTTTATGCTAACTTCAAATACAATAAAATCAACTCTATTGTGTATATATTACTAACACTAATTAAAGAAAAATATCTAAAAAATACTAACTTGTAAAATTGACCAATAAAACCCCAATCCAAGTTGGAGACCTTAGATCTTAAAATGCGCATATCTCTCTTATACAACCTCCGAATTAGGTCTACTCACTTTTAAAGTAATATACATTCAGAGACCTTCGAAACAAGACCAATTTCATTAAAATCGGAGTTCGTATGCGAAACTTGGGTTTTGGGCCCCTTTTGTACATTGTAAATAATGATTGTTTTACCCATGTAGTTTATCATTTTATTTTCTTCATTAAAAACCCAAAAAAATAGATTAAATTGTAAATATTCTCCTCATATTTTCTTTATTTTTATTTTGATTTTTCTCGTATTGAAAAATGACAAAAAATTGCAAAAGGAAAAATGTGGTATTTTATATCTATAAGGTACCACCCAAAAATACATTTTGTACAGATGATCTCATTTGATTTTCGGCCCTTCACGAAAGTTGTAGATCTCGTCGAGACGAGCAATTTTCGTGTTGACCAATTTTGATTTAATCCCTTTTGTTATTTCTTTTTAATTTTATTTACATTTAATTTTTGAATTTTCCAAGAGCGACATGTGGCAGCTCCTGGAGCCGCCACGTGTCTCCCCATTTTTTCTATTATTTTATTAATTTCGGATTTATTTTATTATTTTCAGATTTATTATTTATTATTATTTTACTATTGATATTTTAATTATTTTCAGTAGCCTATTATTTTATTTATTTTATCTCCTTTTACCTCTTCTCCCTAACTTGTCTTCCACTCCAAGGCAATAACTTCCCACTACTCTCCATCTTCTCCACCTATTTTCCAACTCCCTCCTCCTCTTTATAATCACCTCCCCTCCTCCATTATTCATCATCTGCCATTCTACGAGTTAGAGAGGTTTGAGCCCCGTTTAATCTGTGAGGTGACAACTCCCCTTAGACGTTGAGCGACGACGACCTGCAGGCGAGATCCGCGGTTAATCTCCGCGTAGCGAACTTCCCGTCAAGATCGCAAAGCTTCTCCGATTTTTCGTCGAACCGGATCGAGGCCACAACAAATGCCGCACAATGCGGCTTCACTTTCGACGAACCATAGGTAAGTATTCTCTATCTCCGCTTTGTCATTATTTTTGTCTAACAATTATTCCTTGTTGATCACCACATCATAATCTTTATCACCACATTTTCCGCCCCACATCACACACAAATCATCATATAAAAATCACCTATCACCCAACCATTTCACAAACAACACTTTCAATCACCATCACCACTATTATCATTATCACATTTCCATTTCCTGTTTACAAAGAAAAGCCAAAAAAATTACAAAAGAAAAAAAATAAAAAAAACAAGCAGGACGTGCTGCAGGATCCCCTGCCTTCACCGATGTCCTCCCGCTCAACCGCCGGTGCTCCAGCCCAGCAGCACCCGCGCCGCCCACGGTGCACGCCCACCTCGCGCCGGCTGCAACCACCGCCACCAGCAGCCGCTCACAGTGGTGCTGCTCCACCACCTCCTGGGATTCCGCCTGATCACCCCACGCGATCTGCGCGTAGCCTCCAATGCCGGCTCCGCCCGCCGTCCTCATGCACAGGCGTCAGCCCGTGCCCCTCCGCGTGCCACAGCTACCGTGCTTAGCCGCCCCAGCCCTCTCGCGGCCGTTCGCGCCCCATCACCAGCCGTCACTCCGTCGCGCACGGCCACCATCTCCTCCAAGCCGCGTGAGCCTCCGCGGCGACGCGCCGCTTCCAGCGCCTCCTCCAGATCCACGCGCCCTCGCCGCGGCGCACAGTTGCTGCGTGCCGCCGTCCTCTGCCACGTTCCCCGCTCGACAGGTGTCGCATGCCCTTACGCCGCCGCGCGCCTCTGTAAGCGCCCAGCGCCACCACCTCTACCGTGGTCCCGCCAGCATGCGCCCCTCAGCCACGCGTGTGTGCCGCCCCTCGGCTGCCCGCGCGTGTGGCTGCTCTCCAGGTGCAGCACCGCCTCGACGTGTCGTCTCGTCCACCGTTGGTCGCCGCCCCCGCGTGCTTCAACCGTAGCCGGCCTACTGCTTGCGGGAGAAGAAAAGAGGAGGTCCAAGTCATTTATTTCATTTTATTTGTGAAATTTGCCATTTCATCTTTTCTAATTTCAGTAATTGCAAATAAGCCCCTGTGCATAGTTTTAAATTCATTTATTTCAATTTCTATTTGCATTGACACCCCTGTATTTGAGCGTTAATTTGGACACTATTCTTGCATCATTTTTAATCAAAAAATAGCATGTTGTAGCACAACTAATTCTTTATCTTTCAGCTATTTATTTGTATTTTTATGAGCCTTAGATGTTTTATTCAAAATCAGAGACTGAAAATCAAAGATATTCTACCCATTTTTGCTCTGAAATTCGCACATAGTCATTTATTGCTCCAAAAATTGTGAAAAAAATTATGAATGATGTATTTAAGTGTGCTTTAATTACTACCCAAGTTTCGTCCAATTCAAAGTTTTCTTGTGCATGAAATAATTTGTAGAGTAAATTCTGTTATTGATTTTTAGTTAATTCCATAAAAAATATTTTTGAGAAATTTCAAAGCTTCTGGATTCCTTATAAACATACCTATATGAGATAAATAGGTCTTTGGATAATTTGATTTCGTGGATTAATTAGGAACTAAATACTTGCAGTCGCTCTATTTTCAGTAAAAAATTCATAAAAAAAATCAAAAAGCGTCAGAAAATTGTAAAAAAATTAGTATAGCTTCATTTCATCATATTTAACTTTAAGTAAATTTTTCATAATTTTTGCAATCATTTGCACGAAAAAATAGCATAAAAACTCCAAAAAAGTTTGCATTTTTCATGTGTGCATGTTAAACTCAAAAATTCCAAAAAAATATATTTGCGTTCATCATTGGATTAGGTTTACAGGAAAAATATAATTTGGCCAATTTGGACTAATTTTATATTAAGTTCGGCTAACTTGTTGATTTTCTTAATAACCTAGTCCATTCATATATTGCATTTGGCATTTTTATAGCATAAAAAAAATATACCACTTGGAAAACCGCAATCTAATCACTCTAACTTGATCCCGAGTTGTTCCTTTGCCTCCTTGAGTCGACCCTGTGGCTTGCCCAGGCTAAATAAACATAAAACCACACATTAATTCATTCGGCAATTAATCAAACCGTGCGGTTATTTTTGATCGACGCGGATCTATCCGACTGCAACGCACTCGTCAATCAGACAACATTAAAGGGTAGGTCATCAGCGTTCATCAAATGGTGTCGTTGCCGGGGAGGCAAACGGCTTAGGATCACCTTAGACAATTAGATTTACGTTTTCCAATCACTCGGGAAGTCTGACCCCCGAGCCATCTTGTAATTATCCATTTTTTATTTAATTGCTTTTCTGACCATTTTTGTATATATCTCTTTCTGACATAATTTTTATCTTTTTGTGCGAGGGTCCGGTGGACTTGGAGCGGCTTTCTTGAAGTCGACGCATCTCGAAGTGCGTCGGAGGCCGACGATTCTTGGATCAAGTCGGTTGTTGGACGTCAAAAAGATTTTTGTAATTTAAAAAAAAGTGTCTGCATCATTTACAACGGTTCCCGTTTGGGTTCTCGCGTGTGTAAACATAGTGGAACTGTGTCCCCGTCAGCTGTGTGGTTTGAATTTTAGACTAGGCTTGCACTAGCGGCTCCTCGAGCCACTCTAGGATTTGCTTGTGCTCGTAATTTTCTAGGACCACACATCATTTAAAAGACTCACTTAGACCGCAGATCTAGTCAAACATAATCTATGCTTCACTCGCTAATAGAATTGCCTGTCTAGGAGCGGCTTTTTCATCGACTGCATTCATTTAGTGTAAAAATTTCAATTCAGTACTGCATCCTGCATTGTAGAGAGATGGAGGCACTGTAAGTCTTCTTACTCAAGCATTCATCATCGTTTTCTCGATTGCATCGGCTTTTTCCGATTCTCTCTCTCTCGATTTTCTGACCTAGGATAAAGTAATTGGGACTGGGCGGTAGACGTGATTGCTTGTGCGGATTAATATCAGTGATAACTAATCATTAAAATCGGGACTGCTAATTGAATTGGACCAAAAAAATTTTTGACTAAAATTAACCCTTGTTTGCGAGAGAGTAACCCCGATCTTGTTTTCAGGCTGAGTGAGGGTACTTGAGTGTGTGTGAACACCTTAAGGCAGAGCCCAAATCCCCACCTTCCATATCACGGGCCAACTGATCCTAGCAAATATCACGAGTTGAATATTTTTAGATTCACTGACCAGTACCAAGTAGCCTCCGCCTGTTCACGGGTAGATAGGGGCGAACCAGCGGTACTTCGCGACAAAGCCTAGCTTTGTCAACCTCCGCCTGCTTGCAGGTAGATAGGGGCACGGTCTTTGAGTCCCCAACTCCGAATAGGAGCGAAGAAAGGGAGGACCGGCGGTATCTTAGACGACAGGTTAAACAGGGAAGACGCATCCGGCTCTGAGCCGACTTCCCTATAGGCCGCGTAACTCCTTATTATCTTGCTTGAAAAATCACATTTAAAATTGACAAGATTAATTGGACTCGGTTTCGGGTCCTTCACCGTGTTGAGTGTGAATTCAGGGTTTGCTCTTGCGTTTGTCTTTGTGTCTGTCTGTGTGTGTTTATCATGCGTAACTACGTATTTTCTACCTCATTCTACTTACATTTCCTCCTCAAGATGTCAGGATATTGGCCCCCATACACTGTGACCTCTGGTCATTCCTCCTCTACCATATACCGCTCATCTTTGCCTTCTGTTTCTTCCATGTATCCTCTGCCATCCACGGGAGACCCGTACCCGTGGTCGGTTCCACCTCAACCCGAATATGAAGTCAGAACTTCGACGGACTTCTCCACTTCTTCGCATTTCTCACCTACTCCATATTCTAACACTCCGAATCCACTTCCACCTTGGGCTGACTGTCCTTAATCTCGAGAGCTTGCAGGAATCAAAGACTCGAATGAAGAGCAAGCCACTGCTGAGACAGATGATTGGCAAAATTATATGCCCCCACATACTTTACCCCAAGTAGGGACCATACCACAACTCACATATACACATCCCGACTTGAACTTAGGGCATAACATGGTCGATCGAACAACCCAAATAGAGAGGCCTGTAGATCATGATTTCCCAGACTTGATTGACTTTAGTGATCAAGCTTCCATTAACCAGCCTTCTTTTGGAGAGCCTATGCATTCACGAGATTGGACTCATGAGCTAGACTTATCAGTCCCCGTTTCATCATATGAGGCTTCGACCAATATTTACCATCTAGATGGTCCATACTCGACCCAGCATTACATGCCAGATTCTAGGTATGTTGAGTATGAGCACCCAAAGTCTCAGCAGTACCCTCCACTTGAGCAGAACTCTCCCATGACTTGTCATGAGAATTTTGTGGAGGATGACATCTCTAGACTTATTAAGAAAAATGAATCATTTGGTAATGAGTTGAGAGATGTCATGGAAATATTACACTCAATTTCTGCCAGCCTGGGTATAAAACTGAGAAAAAAACATGAGTATTTTTGAGGTTGAAAACAAAGCAAACATCAGGGAACCCACACCGTCTGTACAGCTGGAGTCCATTATATCTCCCTCTTCTACTAACCACTTACCTTCCAATCCAGAGTCTGATCATTCATCCATCAAAAACATCAAAAAAATTGAAAAAATAAAAAAATTCACATAAAAATTGAAAATGAAAATGATTTAAAAAAATTGGATTCCACCCTAAGGGAAGCACTTGATGAGGAATTGATCTTTAAACTTCCCTTAATAAAGGCCATAGATCACTTCCCTGACCTCAAGAGATTTGTAAAGAGTAAATTGATGCCCAAGAGGTCGGGTATTAAGAGAACAAGGATTGAAAGACACATAGTGTCTATGGCCACATCCTTGGTGATAGGGAGAATGACCAAAAGCCGCAGAGTGAAGTGGTTGCCTAGGGTTGAATGTGAAATCAAGGACACTATCTTTACCCATGCAAGAATCGATGATGACTCTCCGATAAATATTCTCCCGACCTCTGTGTTTGACAAGCTCAAACTCATGCCAATCAAGAAGTCGAGAGAGATCGTTCAGCTGGCTGATCGATCCATCAAACGGTCTAGAGGAAATATTTCAGTCATCATTACTTTCCAAGGTGCTCTACTGCAGGTGGACTTCACAATCATTGACATCGAGCATCGAGGAGAATTTACCCAGTCTCTGATTATTCTCTGGAAGCTGTTCTTAGCCTCAGCTAAAGCGTCTATAGATTGCGAGACTCGGGAGTTCGATTTCTCAGCATTGGGAGCACTCCGACCTCACCCATTCTTTGATACACTTTACTCTAAGGTAACCCGCACATCCGCTGACAGTCGTGACCATCGAGAGGTAGATGAGTCCCACCTCTCTACTACACCTGAGAGACCGACTGCCCAGACGACCGTTGGTTCTGAAACTCCCCACACCTCCACTTCATCAACTGCTTGCACTGCCACCATGACAGCTTCTAAGGAGGACTCACGACCAGAGACTACCATTAAGTCGGACATGACCTTTGTTGATTGCCTTGACCATTTTGATGATCCGACACAAGATGCCAATAATGCCAAGCTAACTGAGACCACTAGCACCTTCCCGAGACATGTGCTGACCCTTCAGGAATATTATAATCTATACGGTGACTCGTCTAATGAGGAACCCATGGTCAGCACCATACCACGTCCTGGACCTTCAAAGGACGCAACCAAGATTAAATTGACTCCACATAAAACATGGTTGCTCCCTCTTCTAGTCGGCTATTTAGTGAGAGGAAGCCGAGAATTGATTCCTCGAGGAGTTCCCCCAAACCTCTCAAGGTGCGTCTCTCTCATCTCCCTCTCAATGATTCAGGTTCTAGAAAACCGACTAAGAAAGTTTCCTTCAACACATCGGAGAAGGAATTTTCTGAGGAGTCCTCATCTGGCCCGGACAAGGTAATTTATATGAGTGAGCTCAGTTCGGTTGTTCTCAAGCCTTGTCTAAGCAGGCAGCCGTGTGTCGACCCTCGTTGGACGATCCCAATACCTCACTATTATTCATCTGAGGATGATTCCGACAGCGACACATATGTATATTATCCACTTCCTCGCGTCCGCAAGAAGGTTCATCACAAACCTTCTTAATCCTTGTATATTCTCACTCTTTTCTTGTATATACTTTCTCTCCCTCCCACCCCAGTGATTCGAATCACTTGCCCCAGCTCATCTCATTCCATTTTATGACTATACTTAGGATAACCAGATCCTAAGTATAGGGGAGAGAGTGACCCGCATCTATTGACTGTACATCCACCAGATCACATCGGTTCTCATACTCACTCTTGTCCTATACTTAGGCTGACCAGAGCCTAAGTATAGGGGGGATCGATGCCCACCGTCTACATACTCATCCATTTCCCTTCTTGTCCTCGTTCGCCCCATTTTTGATCTTCTTCTACACTTAGGCTGCCAGAGCCTAAGTATAGGGGGCGGAGCGACTTCTATACTTTTTGTAATTTTGGCTCTCCTACGCTTTGCACGAGCTATGTCTTTTTCGTCGCTTTTCGTGCTCTGAGGACATAGCACACGCTAAGTATAGGGGGGAGTGTATATATTACATATATACTTTACCCATAGCTCGTACTTTCGCGTATTTTCGCGTATTTTTGTATATATTATGCAATAAATACGGGGTGGGTAAAAATCGAAAAAAAAAATTACTATGTGAATAATACTTGTATAAAAACTTGTAAAACATACTTTTGTAAAATTTATTGCAACATAGGATGTATACCAAAAATACATTTTAAAACTTGTATACTATATATATTATGTGTAAATTAAAAACTTGTTGTAAATAAAAAAAATTGTTGTGTACCAGAAAATATAAAAAATGTGTGTTGAAAATAAAGGCTTCTTATTTACTTTTGCATCCTTGCATTTAAAAAAAAGAGTCTTGCATTTCATTCATAGCATGTCATCTGTACCTCTCATCTGCATATCTTGCATATGCAAGGTGAAAAGCTAGTGGGTTTGGAACAAAGTTATGAGTAGATATTGAGGATCGACTTGATTTGACCTTAATCCACCTAATTTCAGAGGAACCTTATAGGATCGGGAGTTAAGATTTCTCAGGTCCAACGACTTAATTCTTTGAGTCCGCAAGTCTATGTTCACATGTCATCTTAATTAGTCTAAGTAGAATATCTTGTGCACACGCATGATTCTTTTAGACAGTGACCTAACTTGGACAAAGCATAATGCACGTAGCTCTTCATTGATGAGGTGGTAAGGAGGTAGAATCCTTTAGCTTGGAGTAGCACACGGGTGGAAACATCCGTCCTCCTCTAGGGAGGGTAGTGCATCTCAACCTAGTCTGGTGGTGTTGAAGTCTAAGGACAGGACGCTGTGGGTTGCAATAATGCTTCAAAAGAGGGATAGTCTACTGGCTCAAGAGGAAAAACTCCTGATGTACATGCTGCACCTTGTATATAGTTCCAAAAAAAGAAAAAGAAAAAAAGAAAAAATGCAAGAACTCCAAAAAAAATTGCCTGTCGGAGTATGTATATTAGCAAGAAGTCTGCAGCTGGATGACTTGACTACACTGGTCAGGCATCTCGGGATAGGTAGCTACACTGGCTACCGTCCATTCTTTTCTCTACCCCCTCCTCCTGAGTTGGTCGCACTTGAACTTAGAAGGGAATACCCCGCTCCTCGAGGAAAGAGTTATTGGACTGGGTTATTTGAGTTACCTTATTAGAGGAGGTTGGTTCTGAGCCATTTTTGATGTGGAGAGCTATTTATCACTTACACAGTACAAGTAAGAATCATAGTCATCAGAAATTTGTGTTTGAGGATTTGTTCTGACCTGACTGTTGAGGCGTCTTGAATAGAAGACTTGTGGAACTTGAAGTCTGTTAGGTCTTAAGTTCAAATCCCAATAAGGTTCCGCAACACAATTAATCCAAAGGTCGAATCAAGCTCCATTTTCAACTTTTGTTCATGACCTTGGTATGGAACCCAATCTCATTTCACTCTTGCATTTCATTTTAGTTGCTCGGGGACGAGCAAGGTTTAAGTATAGGGGGTTGATGAATCCGTGATTCATCACTCTAAAAGTTGAAAATAGAGCTTTGTTCTCGAGTAATTAGAGGCATATTTCCACTTATATTGCATAATTAGCATTCATGCATGCATTGATAATATCTGCATGTTAGCATTCATATTTGCATTGAATAAGAAGCCAATTTCACTTGTAAATATTCACCTGTATATTAGATAAAATACCTTATTTGTATGTATTTTATGCTAACTCCAAATACAATAAAATCAACTCTATTGTGTATATATTACTAACACTAATTAAAGAAAAATATCTAAAAAATACTAACTTGTAAAATTGACCAATAAAACCCCAATCCAAGTTGGAGACCTTAGATCTTAAAATGCACATATCTCTCTTATACAACCTCCGAATTAGGTTTACTCACTTTTAAAGTAATATACATTCAGAGACCTTCGAAACAAGACCAATTTCATTAAAATCGGAGTTCGTATGCGAAACTTGGGTTTTGGGCCCCTTTTGTACATTTTAAATAATGATTGTTTTACCCCTGTAGTTTATCATTTTATTTTCTTCATTAAAAACCAAAATAAAATTAAATTAAATTGTAAATATTCTCCTCATATTTTCTTTATTTTTATTTTGATTTTTATCTTATTGAAAAATGAAAAAAAATTGCAAAAGGAAAAATGTGGTATTTTATATCTATAAGGTACCACCCAAAAATACATTTTGTACAGATGATCTCATTTGATTTTCAGCCCTTCACAAAAGTTGTATATCTCGTTGAGACGAGCAACTTTCGTGTTGACCAATTTTTTATTTAATCCCTTTTGTTATTTCTTTTTAATTTTCTTTACATTTAATTTTTTAATTTTCCAGGAGCGACATGTGGCAGCTCCTGGAGCCGCCACGTGTCTCCCCATTTTTTCTATTATTTTATTAATTTCGGATTTATTTTATTATTTTCGGATTTATTATTTATTATTATTTTACTATTGATATTTTAATTATTTTCAGTAGCCTATTATTTTATTTATTTTATCTCCTTTTACCTCTTCTCCCTAACTTGTCTTCCACTCCAAGGCAATAACTTCCCACTACTCTCCATCTTCTCCACCTATTTTCCAACTCCCTCCTCCTCTTTATAATCACCTCCCCTCCTCCATTATTCATCATCTGCCATTCTACGAGTTAGAGAGGTTTGAGCCCCGTTTAATCTGTGAGGTGACAGCTCCCCCTTAGACGTTGAGCGACGATGACCTGCAGGCGAGATCCGCGGTTAATCTCCGCGTAGCGAACTTCCCGTCAAGATCGCAAAGCTTCTCCGATTTTTCGTCGAACCGGATCGAGGCCACAACGAATGCCGCACAACGCGGCTTCACTTTCGACGAACCACAGGTAAGTATTCTCTATCTCCGCTTTGTCATTATTTTTATCTAACAATTATTCCTTGTTGATCACCACATCATAATCTTTATCACCACATTTTCCGCCCCACATCACGCACAAATGATCATATAAAAATCACCTATCACCTAACCATTTCACAAACATCACTTTCAATCACCATCACCACTATTATCATTATTACATTTCCATTTCCTGTTTACAAAGAAAAGCACAAAAAAATTACAAAAGAAAAAAAATAAAAAAACAAGCAGGACGTGCTGCAGGATCCTCTGCCTTCACCGCTGTCCTCCCGCTCAGCCGCCGGTGCTCCAGCCCAGCAGCACCCGCGCCGCCCACGGTGCATGCCCACCTCGCGCCGGCTGCAACCACCGCCACCAGCAGCCGCTCACAGTAGTGCTGCTCCACCACCTCCTGGGATTTCGCCTGATCGCCCCACGCGATCTGCGCGTGGCCTCCAACGCCGGCTCCGCCCGCCGTCCTCACGCACAGGCGTCAGCCCGTGCCCCTCCGCGTGCCACAACCGCCGTGCTCAGCTGCCCCAGCCCTCTCACGGCCGTGCACGCCCCATCACCAGCCGTCACTCCCTCGCGCACAGCCACCATCTCCTCCAAGCCGCGTGAGCCTCCGCGGCGACGCGCCGCCTCCAGCGCCTCCTCCAGATCCACACGCCCTCTCCGCGGCGCACAGCTGCTGCGCACCGCCGTCCTCCGCCACGTTCCCCGCTCGACAGGTGTCGCACGCCCTTGCACCGCCGCGCGCCTCCGTAAGCGCCCAGCGCCACCACCTCCGCCGTGGTCCCGCCAACGCGCGCCCCTCAGCCACGCGTAGTGCGCCGCCCCTCGGCTGCCCGCGCGTGTGGCTGCTCTCCAGGTGCAGCACCGCCTCGGCGTGTCGCCCCGCCCACCGTTGGCCGCCGCCGTCCTGCACGAGCAGCCCCTCCACGCCGCCTCACGAGCCCGCGCCACCGCAGCGCATGTCGCCCCGCCCACCGTTGGCCGCCGCCCCCGCGTGCTTCAACCCTAGCCGGCCCACTGCTTGCGGGAGAAGAAAAGAGGAGGTCCAAGTCATTTATTTCATTTTATTTGTGAAATTTGCCATTTCATCTTTTCTAGTTTCAGTAATTGCAAATAAGCCCCTGTGCATAGTTTTAAGTTCATTTTTTTCAATTTCTATTTGCATTGACACCCCTGTATTTGAGCGTTAATTTGGACACTATTCTTGCATCATTTTTAATCAAAAAATAGCATGTTGTAGCACAACTAATTCTTTATCTTTCAGCTATTTATTTGTATTTTTGTGAGCCTTAGATGTTTTATTAAAAATCAGAGACTGAAAATCAAAGATATTCTACCCATTTTTGCTCTGAAATTTGCACATAGTCATTTATTGCTCCAAAAATTGTGAAAAAATTATGAATGATGTCTTTTAGTGTGCTTTAATTATTGTCCAAGTTTCGTCCAATTCAGAGTTTTCTTGTGCATAAAATAGTTTGTAGAGTGAATTCTGTTATTGATTTTTAATTAATTCCACAAATAATATTTTTGAGAAATTTCAATACTCCTGGATTCCTTATAAAAATATCTATTTGAGATAAATAGGTCTTTGGATAATTTTATTTCTGGATTAATTAGGAATGAAATACTTGCAGTCGCTCTGTTTTCAGTAAAAAATTCTTTAAAAAATAAAAAAGCATCAGAAAATTATAAAAAATTAATGTAGATTCATTTCATCATATTTAACTTTCAGTAAATTTTTTATAATTTTTGCATATCATTTGCACGAAAAAATTGCATAAAAACTCCAAAAAGTTTGCATTTTTCATGTGTGCATGTTAAACCCAAAAATTCCAAAAAAAATACATTTGCGTTCATCATTGGATTAGGTTTACAGGAAAAATATAATTTGGACTAATTTTTTATTAAATTCGGCTAACTTGTTGATTTTCTTAATAACCTAGTCCATTCATATATTGCATTTGGCCTTTTTATAGCATAAAAAAATAAAAAAAATATACCACTTGGAAAATCGCAATCTAATCACTCTAACTTGATCCCAAGTTGTTCCTTTGCCTCCTTGAGTCGACCCTGGGGCTTGCCCAGGCTAAATAAACATAAAACCGCGCATTAATTCATTCGACGATTAATCGAGCCGTGCGGTTATTTTTTATCGACGCGGATCTATCCGACTGCAACGCACTCGTCAATCAGACAACATTAAAGGGTAGGTCATCAGCGTTCATCAACGTTCGTGCTAACTAATAATCGTTTTGTCTTACTTCATTTGTCTGTAGAAGGTTGAGTCTTCACTCAATAAAATGTTTTCTTGAATATGCAACAATAGAGGGTATTAATATATATATAATATAATATTTGAACTAAATACTTTAGCATAATGATAAGCTTATTATATTTATTATCGAAACATTTCATGTATTATGCATGTGTATTTTTAATGGTAATATTATATTCTTATTTATGAAAGTCCTTATGAGAGACAACAACAACAACCAAGCCTTTTCCCACTTTAAGTAGGGTCGGCTACATGGTTTTTCTCCTCCATTCAGATCTATCTTGGGTCATTCTCAGGCTTAGATCCAAAAAACTAAGATCCCTTGATATAGTGCCATTCCAACACTTCTTGGGCCTTCCATGCCCTCTTTTAGAAGGCTCAACACTCCAAAACTCACGACTCCTCCCGGTGCATCAGTTGATCTTCTTTGCAAATGGTCAAACCACCTTAAGCGATTTTCTCGCATCTTATCTTCGATCGGAGCTACACATTTTCATTCTGATGGCATCGTTCCGAATTCGATCTTTACGTTTGTGTATGTCCACACGTCCACCTTAGCATTTTCATTTTTGCTCTGTCATTCTCTGTCTATGGTTCATAGGCCAACATTAAGATCCATAGAGCATAACTGGTCTCACAACTGCTTTGTAAAACTTTTATTTGATTTTCGAAAGAATTTTTTATCACAGAGAGTAGTAGAGGCCCCTCTCCACTTTAACCAACCTGCATTTATTCTATTTGTAACATCTCCATCAGTTTCTCCAAGTATGTAAAAGATTCTTTCTTCTGAATGTTATCATCACCAATCTTAACATTGATTCCTTCACAATTGCTTGCATAAAAATACACTCCATATATTCAGTCTTAGCCCTACTTATACTAACTCCTTTAGTCTCCAAAGCATATCTCCAGACCTCAAGCTTCTCATTTACTTCATCTCTAGTCTCATCAATCAACACAATATCATCGACGAATAACATACGACAACATATCTCATCACGAATGTGACTTAGCAACTTATCCACAATAAAAGTAAAAAGGAATGGATTCAAAGTTGAACCTCGATGCAGACCAGTGTTGATGTCAAATTAATCATTCTTCCTGGACTGTATCCTTACACAAGATGAAGCCCTATCATACATCTTTTATGAGGTTAATGTATAGAATATGTACTCGTCTCTTCTCCAAAACTCCCAATAATATCTCTTGTGGGACAGAATCATAAGCCTTCTCTAAATCAATAAAAGTCATATGAAGGTTCTTCCTTTTAGCTCTATAAATCTCTATTGTTCTCCTCAACAAGTGGATGGGTTCAATAGTTGAGCGACCTGGCATGAATCCGAATTGATTATCATTTTACTTTGAAAGTTTGCCTCAACCTTCTTGCGATAAGAAGTTCTCAAATTTTCATAGTGTGACTCATTAACTTGATATCTCTGTAATTTGAACAATTTTGAATGTCTCCTTTGTTCTTATAAATAGACACAAGGATAATTCTCCTCCATTATTCAAGTATTTTCTTGCTTCGTCAAATAACATTGAATAAATTTATAATCCAAGTCAAACCACGCTCACCTAAAACTCTCTAAACTTCTGCACGAATGTCATCAGGTCCTACACCGTTCCTGTGTCTCATAACCTTCAAAGCCTCCTCTATTTCCTTCATTTGTATTCGTCTGCAACTTGCACGATTCGAGAACTTTCACTACTAGATAGATTTCAATAAAATGCTTATGGAGGTATTGCTTCCATCTACTCTCTATATCCTTATGAGTAACAAGCATGTGACCTTCCTCATCCTTAAAGCATCTCAATTGAGAAAGATCTTTGGTCTTTCTTTCTCTTGCTTTGGCCAGCCTGAATATATCCTTCTGACACTCCTTAGAATCGAGATTTTTGTACAAAATATCATAAGCTTTTGACTTAGCTTCATTTACCATCTTCTTTGCTTCCTTCTTAGTTATTTTGTAGTTTGTAATAGTTTCATTTGTTTTATCCTTAGACATATCTTTAAAGCAAGCACTTTTAATTTTGAGCTTTTCTTGCATCCCTCCACTCCAGCACCAAGCCTCCTTTTGGCTTGGGGCTCCTTTTTTTGAGTCGCCTAGCATCTCTTTGGCAACCCTTCAGATACAAGATGATGCCGCCTCCCACATCTCATTAGCACTTTCATTACAATCCCAAGATAAGTCTTTTAAAACCTTCTATGTGAAGTTTGATTGCTTCAGTTGAAGATTGCACCATCTAGTTCTAGTGATCTTGGAAACCATCCTTTTTTTACTAGCCTTTTATCTGCACATCCATGACTAACAAGCAATGTTGGGTGGTCAGGCTCTCTCCTAGGATTACTTTGCAGTCTTTGTGATACAACCTATCTCTTCTTCTCAATGCAAAGTAGTCTATCTGTGTTCTAGTCGAGCCACTCTTGTATGTAATTAAATTCTCCTCCATCTTCATGAAGAGACTATTTGTAATGAAAAGATCATAAGCTGTTACAACCAGAAAGACTTTTTCCTCTTCATTTCTATCCCCGAAGCCATGTCCTACATGAACACTAGCATACCCTAAAGTATCCTTTCCCATATGTCCATTAAGATCTCATATAGGCAAATCATCTCTCTTTGTGGGATTCCTTGCATAATCTTATCCAAATCCTCCCAAAGAGCTTGTTTAAACATGTCATCTAAACTAATTCATGGTGCAAAATCTGAGATGATATCAGAATTTCTTCTTCGAGCACCACTTTTAGCAATATAATCCGATCCCCAGATCATTGCACCTCAATCCCATAATCCTTCAAATATTTATGAACAACCACTCTAACATCATTTTTTCCTTTACCTAAATTCCATAGTTTAAAGCATGTCTTCTCGATCTAACTTGCTTTCTCTCCAACCCATTTTATCTCTTTTTGGTATATATTTTAATATTCCTTCTTTTCATCTCATCAACTATCTCCATCGATTTGCCCGTCAAAGTTCCAATATTCCAACTACCTATTCGCAACTTCCTTTGTAGCCGCTTTTGGTCTAACTTCTTTACTCACATGCTCCATCTTGCGAGAACCCTTGCAAATTTTCGACTACATTTAGGCGGCAATGAAACAGAATTAGCTCATTTACTCGCATGTGTTACGCATGTGAGGACCCTTACAAATTTTGAACTACTTACTGGCAGTAATGTAGCGGCCCTTGCCAACTTCTCATTGTATTCGGGCAATGCAACGCGTCGCAAGTAGGGAACGCCCCAACAAAATCCATATGCTTTCATAAATCCCTGATTAAAATATCCGAAAAATTCAAGACATATTCCTAAGTAGTGTTCTTAAACGAACACTATTTAGGAATTTATCCGAACAGTTTCAAGACAAATTCCTAAATAGTGTTCTTAACGGTATATTATTTAGAAATTTATCTCTCCTGTGTTGTCTATTAGCTCCTGGAAAACCCTATATGCCCAAGTTAGTTATGTGGAATTAACGTTAAATTCTTATTATAGTCTGCTAAATCTAGATTAATTAAAACAACCACTTAGATTAATCTTGAAATTAAAGAGAGTGGTCAATTTATTTTTTCTTGGGAAGTCCAGGTCGAACTTAAGGAGGCAAATATCTCCTTAGGTTGATTATTAGGTGATCTAGAAGTTAGGTTTTTAACGAAGCATTTTTTGTATTTTCTAAATGTAATTAATGGATGAAATACGAATTTAGTAAAGTTCAGGGACTAAAATACAAATTTCATTCAAACGATGTCTAAAAATTATGAAACTTAGCCAATATGAAATATGATGTAGTTAAGCTATTGTATTTTTTAATTTTCAAATACACCATGAATTAATTGTGAATTAAATATGCATGCATAGTGATTTTTCTCAAATTAAATTTAATAAATAGCATATCAAATTATTTTCAGGAACTAAAATTATCCTAGATGTATCTAATGAGGATCTATATAGAAAAATTAACGTATAATCCAAGTATTCTATGTAATGTGATTTTTTTGGAATTTTTAGAGTAGCGAGTAATTTGCTTGCCATTTCCAAACATGAAATGGGTAAACTGTGCAAGTTTTCACCAAATTAATTACAATAAATAAATCACAGCTCACAAAAATACAAATAAGTATGCAATTTTTAGATTAATAAAATATGGATGAATGATTGTTCAAATATATGCAAACATAGGGGTCTATATGCAATACAAAGTTAAAATGAATAAAGAAACATGCACATGGATTGAGATGCAATTACCTATACTCGGAGGGGTATTTGTGCAAAATGCCTAAGAAATCGCATGCTTCTCACGTGACTCCTGGACGATTGGATCTCGCATGGATATGAGAAGATCCGGGGGCGGGCACACATAACCAATAGGGGGTGCCCTTCACGTGAATGGGGACCTTGGCGTGAATGACTGGAAGTGTGGGGCTGCACATGCAACTTACCCCCTCTTCACGTTATGCGCACATGCTGGGGAGCTCAGGTTGACTTGCGAATCGAGGTAGTCTGGTGAAGATGTCTGTGGTCGACCGTCAGTGGAGTCAAGGGCAGAAAGACGATGGCGGCTGGCTGAGGCGGGTGATGAATCTCCATTTTATCATCTTTATTCTATCATTTTGGACTTAAAAACCCTAGTAAATGTGCATAAATAGGCCTAATTCATGCATTCTATCATTCATGCATCTTTGTGTAAAATAATGTACAAAATACGGTTAAATCCAAAATTATAGAATAAAGAAAAGAAAAGGAATAAAATATTGAAAATATTTTATGATTCAAAACCCTGAGACCTAGGCATCTCGATGACTATGTCGATAAGGAATAATGTAGGGGGAGATAAGGGCCAAAACTCCAATAAAAATCCCTTTTATTTAATTCATTCTTATTCATTTTGGGACCTATTTTTAATTCCACTTTTTATACCTCAAATAAAGAAACTTTGAACATGGAAGTTGTAGATAATTAAATATAGAAAAATGCAAAATTGAGTTCATACAAAAATAATATATAGTATACAAAATATGATCTGAATAAGATTCCAAAATACCAACTTCTTGAAGGATACGAGGAATCCTCAAGCGCATCACGGAAGCGTGTTGATCGCATCTCATGCGATTGGGGTGACTAGTCGCTAGATGCAGCAGAAATTAAAAAATTTTAAATCATGAGATGAAACCACATGATCACAAGAACATTTCTTGGATCGTTTCGTCAAACCACGAAGTATTAGAAATACTTCTTGAAGCGTGGTTGCGATCATAAGATCTCTAAAGCAAGAGATCCTCCTGACTCAAGTTCGATCTTCGTAGATGGCACTTGCGGGCGCGATGATGAGACGTGTTCCTCCCGCAATCCTCGATGAAGATCCAAGCCTTGAACCTCCTGATTTCGTCCAACGAAATCCGTCGATGGAGATCCACGAGCAATCGAAGCGATAGCACAACGGCGTGGAGACGATTACTTGTTCCCTCAAAGCACAAGGTGGACGGCCACCTTAGAGAGAGAGAGAGAGGACGAGAATGAGAGATTAGAGAGAGAGAGTAGGCATGTACTCTTATGTTGTTATTTCAAGAGGCTAGGATTGCCCTCCTTTTATATTAGTTTGAAAGTCCATGGATCACAATCCATGGCATGTACAAAATCAATGGTTATATTGATATGTATATTAAATCAATGGCCATGATAATTATTGTTCAAAAACAACATCAAATTAATTTATATTAAATTAAATATATGTTGCATTATCATCAACATAATTTAATTCAATAAAATTAATTATCAAAAGATAATATGATAAGCACTAAAAATAGATAATTTCCTACCTAAAATCATGGGGCATCACCCATGACTAATTCATGGGTGACGTCACCTCATTTGGTGGACAATTATCCTATTTTTATTTTATCTTATTATCTCTTATTTATTTGCAACATTATCTACTAAATTAATTCCCAATTAATTAGTGTATATTTATTGCAAAATTATCCACTAATTAATTCCCAATTAATTAATGAATATTTCAATTATGCCATTGAAAATATGTGAATCATATTCACAGCCCAAACTAAATTGTAAATTACGTTTCCAATTAATTGATTAATGTGAATCCAATTCACATTAACAATCAACAAATGCTATTTACAAAGGTGCCCTCTCTCTAATATATTATAAATCAAATTTATAATATATATACACAGATATCATGGATAGCACTATCCACAATCTCTAATCATTGATAATCAAATCCCATTTAATTATCTTATATAATCATTCTCATAATATAAATCACATTCATATTATTCTTGATAATTAAATCTCATTTAATTATCAACATCTTCTTACTTGGATACATAATTCATCAAATGAATTATTCTTGAACTCCTTTAAGAATAATGTGCTTTCTTCGCAGATACTTGGAGATAAGGACATGGCGATTGTATTGTTCCACGTATAGTGACTTGGATGTTGAGATCTCATCTCAAATCCAGATCTTACGTACCTCCCACAGATGCTTGATTAAATCAAGACCGCAAATCTAATCTTCTCATTGCATCTGAATTTCATTCAGACCAATGTCCAACACTTGGACCAAGATCAAATTGCTTCTCTATTGAAAGGAGTCACTAAAATCCAGATCTGTTTCATCACTCCCTCGGAATGGAAGCATCATGGTTATACAATCGTTTATGATCACATCACCCTCAGGTATTCCCGATACCTGTACATCATGCATACTGGAAGACCTATGATCAACCTGAAGATTAAGATCAATTTTACACTGTCTTCTTCAGGGTTTGATCACCAAGTTTCTCAATCTTGGTCATTGGGAATCGATATCGATCATATGCTTTCCCAAGGCATATATCATACCTTCAAATTCTTGTCATGCTTCCAAAGCACGACGACCATGCATGGAATTTGATCGGTCCCAATACCTCATGAGTGAGCTCATGTCTTCCGGTTCATAAGTGAACATGTATGATCCCTTTGAGAGATCGTATTACTCATATGCCCTTATATGCACACCAGCGTGCCAGTGTATAGACCTTGGTTAGGTCATCAACCTATCGGTCTGCCAAATGTACACACTCAGACATATAGTAACACATCTGTCTCCGGTCAGAGGATGTATGCCTATGATGTGACAGCATTCAACATAGGACTTAGGTTATCTCGATCTCGTTAAGTCAACCCTTTGACCTAACTAATCTGACACCTCCGAATCTCTATTCCTATGCAGAGGACCTGCATCAAGAGGCCAGTCAGATATCAGCCTATGTGAGAAAGAATTGTCATCTCCTGCTCAAGCTGGAGATCATCTCTTAACAATCATTTGACAATGCTTGATTAGTACTCAATCTAACCCTTTAGATATTCATCCAAGCACCAGCCTCTATGATTCAATTATCGAATCAACAACTATATGATTATTAAGATGGCCATGGTACATAACCCTAATTGTACAGAGGGACCTGTTATGCAAATTATTTATTCTTCATTTCAGATCTGGGAATGATATGTGCAATAACATTTATTGCATAATGGCTCGTCGTGGGCTCGCATGTCCAACAATCTCCCACTAGCCCAAAGAGCCATTAATGGGCTAATCATTTAAACCCACACTCATGTGACAATCGTAGGCTATTTAGAAAATAGCTTAGTAAGCTGATCAGTCACTCTGTTCCCACGATACTACGTCAAGTCCTTTTACGACACTTGCATATCCCCAGTAACAGTGCTCGCATCTAATGCGAATGTTGCATCTAATGCAACTAATACTCAATCTTGTCAGTCACAGTGTCCTTGACACTACAACTTAAAAAAATATTATTATAACCAGTATGTAATTTCTATTATCCTTATCAGAATACCCTTATTCCTAGAGATCTCTATCTCCTAAGGTATTCACACTTAAGACCGTTTATATCTCCATCTAAAAATATTAATTTCTTGAAGATAAGACTTAGAGATCACTATCTCTAAAGCCTTGTCATCTTTGAAGATATTGTTATTACTGCAATCAAGTGTTCTATCTCCATAGTAGGATTAGTAACAATTTACTACTCCCATTGCATGGCAGGCATCTGGCTTTTGTACACATCTAGCATACTTTGAGCTTCTCATAACTGATGCACAAAAGGGAAACCGGTTTTAGCATTCACTTCCTCAAATCTTTGAGGTGCTTTCCCTTTTGATAGGTCAGTACCAAATCTTAAGGTAAGAAAGCCTTTCTTGGAATTTCCAGAAATTGGAACATGTCCAAGGTGTAATACAAATGTGACAGTCCCAATACCCTCTTTTCTTTGCTTCTGAACACCTTTAGAACTAAGATCCAAGAGGTATCCTTGAAATTATATTTCAAGATATGGAATAGCCAGTCTATAAAACACTTATTTTCATCATTATATCATTCCAAATGATTAGGATATTATCTACATTTAGCATGATAAACACAATGGCACTCCCACTAAGCTTTATATGGTACACCAAGATTATATCTGAAATTATAACATTTATAATTTCATCAAATCGTATGTTCCAGCTACAAGATTCTTATTTGAGTCCATAGATGGATTTCTTTAGCTTGCACATCTTGCTTTCCTTAACCATGAGGCCCTGGGGTTACTTCATGTGAATATCCTCAGAGAGGTATCTTAGAGGAATGCAATCTTGACTTACATCTTGAAGATGCAATAGTCAAGTTGTGTAGCTAAGGTTAGCAATATTCTGATGATTTTAAGCATGGTTACCGAAGAGCAAGTCTCATTGCAAGCAATGTCTTCTCTTCCGGTGTGTAGCTAATGGCTACGAACCGTGCTTCGAAGGTCTCTACCTTCTCATCAGGTTCCCTCTTTCTCTTGAAGATCCATTTACACCTTAATGGGTCTTACCCTTATAGGTGTATCCTCGAGGGTCCATATACAACACTTGTATATGAAGTCTACTTTAAACTTTATTGTTAATATCCATCTTTCCATGTCATGATCCTCAGAAGCTTCATCACATGAAATCCGATCATTGTCAGACTTAACTGGCACATGGAATACATCCTCAAACTCATTTAAAGAGGTATTAGTGCTTCATCTTTAATTGTCTCTTTTAGTTTCTGATTTCAGGAGCCTCATTATCTTCTCAAGATTAAATAAGTTCCTACACTTCATTTTCAGCTTGATTCTCAAGAGAGTCATCCTCTAAGAATCACATTCTCAATGATGAGATCTTTTAAGAATCTCAGGGTTATAAAGTAGGTATCCAATACCATCCTTTATTTTCCTAATGAAGTAGCACTCTCAAGTGCTAGATTCCAACTTACATGCATGGAACCTTATTAAGGATATATATTGTAGTCTCTACTACACATATATACCTGGAAACTAAGGGATAATTATGCTTAAATTCATCATTGATCAAATCATGTCACACATGATCCAATTGTATCTCCCTACAACTCCATTGAGTTTAGGTGTGTTAAGAGGATTGAGATAGAAATGATATTCATATCTTCATAAGGTATTCTTTGAATTTATCTAATAGGTACTTGCTACCTTGGTTAGATCAAATTCATTTAATCTTCCTTCAAACTTTGGTTCTAAACCAAAATTATGAAATCTTTGAACATTTCAAAGGTTTCTCAGGTGAAGAGGAGAAATCTCATATCATACATAATCATCAATAGATATCACATATCCATACTGTTTACTATGATACAGATGATCCACATACCATAATATGTATGAGATCCCGAATACCTTGACATCTTACACCTTTCCTAAGAGAAGGGTGTATTGGACATTCTTCGAATATATTCACAAGTATGTAAGATTTGAAATTTTAGACATTCTAAAGTTTCATATCTTACTAGTCTATCAGCAGACATATGTCCAAAACTTGATGCCAAATCATTGTCAAATGATTTTCATCCTCCTAATGATCTTATAAAGGTTTTAATTTTCAATATTAGAAATCTTAATGAACCATTCATTAATTTTCTAATTTTGTGGAGTCCACTAGATGTTATATTACTATCTGAAATATATCCATCATAACTCTTTATGATAGTTCTATCTCAGAATTCATGTTTATTTCCAACATTTAGAAACAAACAATGAGTGTATTCTAATATCTAGGTCATAGAGACATTCTCTAAGACTAAGGGCTCTCCCACTGAGAATATGAAGTCCATCTATCCAACAGAGATTGCTGCAACAATTACATCAATATCCAGGTAGATGACTATTCAACCTTAAAATCAAATTTCTAATATACATGCAACCAATTGCAAGTGTCATTAGAAGATTAGGATACAATTATCAGACTTTATCTTATAAAATAAGTAAGTCAAAGTCAATGATTATATGTAGATTATTCTGATGCTCTATCTGAGTCCTTCACTAAGGATTTTAGACAGTTTTGATAGTCATACTATCAAGACATCAACTTATTGCAGTATTGGCATTCATCCAATTCTTTGGATGTCATATGAAAGTCACAGAAGTACAATCAACTCTTTGACTTTCCTTCTCGCATGGGTCCGACCCACACTTCCATTGTGCTCTCTTCACCTATAAACAACCATTATTCAAGATAAAGAATCTCTTATGTTGAATTCAAAAGATTTCAATACAAGAACACTTCAACATTTATACATGCTTCGTTAAATTCATACAAAAGGATTATTATGAAGCTTCATGAATGACTTGAGTATAGATAGTAGAATGATGACACTCATCATATCTACATACATCTTAACTCTTAGAGACTTAGGTTCAGGTAGGTATTCAAACATTTTGAATACATCATCTCTTTCGAGCTACCATTCTGCATAATGTAGAGAACCATGTCATTCATGATTAAATGTCTAGAGCACATATGTATGCCAAAACATCTTCTTAGATTTTATAAGGATTATTTTACAATTGCGATCATCATCGACATGTCACTTCCAAAGTACATTCGATGACAGATCAAGACTATAGAGACATACAAACCCTAAGGTGATGTCTTACTATCTTATTTAATTGTCATTCCTCATTATGTTGAGGAAACTTACACATTGCAACCACATACATTATGTGTCAAATTGCAAGTACAATATCTGGATCATGAGTCCAATCCATGATATTTACTGGTTATTATTGAGTATAACATTGAGTGGGTTTAATGAAGGATTATCTGAAATCAAAAATTTGCATAAGATATGTATTATATATACATATTTTTCTTTGATTTAAGAATTTTTATATCAAAGTTGTCTTGCCTTGTCAACAATGAAGTTCATTCCCTTAATCACTTTCAATGTAAGAGATATTCTTACCATTATATCTTTAGCAAGATCTGGGATCTCCTCTCTATCCTTATCACATCCCAATAATATGAGAACCTGCGACTCAAATAAAGAGAAGCGGGAACACATTCCTCCTTGTAAGTCCAACTTGCATTTCTCAATTCGATCTTTAACACCCGGGCCCACCACCCCTAAAATGATGTTGACCCATTGTTAATTGAACCAACCATCAACATGCTTAATACTCGCTATACACAATCCAATATCGCCCCAATAATATGAGGACCCGATATTGGGGCCACTAAGTATACGGCCTTACACTTTCGAGAAGAAAAGAACCGATCCAAATAAATCATATACAGGATCTGTCACTTCGGACAAGCATCTCCTATATACAACATCTGGCGACGGAATCCTTTACCTTAACAGGAGACCATGGATGTCACTCATGTGATCCTTGATGAGTCCGAAATTCGTTGTGTTAAGAAGATGTATTTATGATCGTGCGTAAAAATAATGATTTTGATATGTCGTTCGTTGTAGGCGACAATCGGAATCGGTCAAGAAAATAACCACACAATAATTTAATCAATTTTCAATCACGTGGTTTTATGTTTATTTTACTTGAGCAAGTCCCAAGGTCGAACACAAGGTGGCAAAGGAACAACCTAGAATTATGTCTATCAAAATTCATTTGCGGCTTTTGAGGCAGTCTTTTTTTGGAATTTTTAATGCAATAAAGGATGCAAAAATGCAATTTCGACCTATTTTAGGGATTAAAATGCCAATTACGTTCAAACGATGTCCGAAAAATATGAAGTTTGGCCACGATGAAAAATATGGTGAAATGAATGCATTGTAATTTTTTTTGGAATTTTTGGATGCAAGATGAATTTTTTTATGAATGTTTAAATGCAAACAGAATGAATTTCAATATTTAATTATAATAAATATTAAACCTAATTATTTTCAAGGAACAAAATTATCTAAGATATATCACTAGATGATTGATCTCAGAAAAATCCTAATCCTTGAAAAAGTGAGATTTAATACCTATTAAAAATCAAATACTCAAATATGAAAAATGATTTTTACAAGGCAAACTATGCATGAAAATACAAATCTTTTTAGATACAATGTCAAGCGCAATTAATTCTACAATATGTGATTTTTTGAGAATTTTCAGACAACGATTAATCAAATATAGATTTAAGAGCACAAAGTGGGCAAAATATGCAAATTTCCACAAAACAATTAATTATTAGTTAACCATCGTTCACAAAAATGTCTACAATATGTCAAACTGTAGAGAATTAAATGGCAAACATCATGCTATTTTTGGATAAATAAAATAATGTATGTAGAGTTAGAAAACATAGGGGAACACAGGGATATAACTACAAAATAAATATAAATAAATATAGTGCAAAGGTCTATAATGTAATTACCAAAAGATGGGGGAGTGTTGCAAAATTGCCAGAGGGGCACGTGCGTGGCATGTGCCCTCTAGAGGCCGATTGATTTGCAAATATAAAGACTGCCGGGGGGCTGGACGCAATTTTTCCACGGGTCATGTGCGGTGCACGTGACCCCAGCTGAATGATGTGATGACGTTTCCCACGCATGTGCAGAGCACGTGCGGGGGACCTCGGGTATGGCGCCCGGCCTTGGTGGTTAGGAGGCGGAGGAGGCCTGGCAGGATGACGGAGGGGCGGCTGGCCTCCGGCGGAGGCTCCTGGCTTAATGGTGTCTATGGGAAACCTGAGGTGAAGCACTAGGGGATGGATCCTCCAAGCTGAGGGTTGGAGTCTATGGAGTGCAGTGATGGTAGGTGGCGATGGCGGAGTGGCAGAGAATGTCGGAGACGAAGGTGGTGCACCGCCGCATGCGGTGGCGTTGGCGAAGTTGTCGAAGCGTCATTGGGAGTCGGAGAAGATCATTGGAGATTGAATCGTCGGGGCGTCGCTGATGAAGCTCGAAGTTGAATCTGGAGCCGACGGAGGTTGCAGAGTAGCGTAGGTGTGGTATTGGTCGTTGGCTTGACGGGATGAATCCCGGAGCGAAGCAGTGACGGCGGAGCGCCGCGTCTGCAACGAGGGGATGAGGCTCGGATCACACCAAATCGAGGTGGAGGGCTGTCTGTCACCCTGGCTCCCCAACTTGATGTGTAATCTGCGACGGATGGTCAGCCAAGGCGGAGGGGAGGAGCTTAAATACGGTGAGGGATAGGTAGCCCGAGAAGGAAAGCTATGGTGGGGGATTTGATTGGGATCGAGATAGGGGATGATCGGGAACAGGATCTGAAGGATTCGACGGAGGATCATGATCAAAGATGGCCGAAATTGGGCGGAACGACGATATACGCGGCGGCGTTCCCAGATTGGGAAAGGGGTAGGAGGTTGAAGGCGATCTGTGGGCCGTCCGATTGATCGAGATCGGACGGTCCACATTAAGGCATGTGGCGCTCAAGTGGGAGAGGACAAAGGGGAGAAAGGGGCGCGGGCACGTGCGTTGCACGTGCCAGGCAGGCACGTGCTTCGCACGTGCGGAAATTATTTTTATTTTTTTATTTTATTTTTATTTTTCAAATGAATAAATAATAAATAAAGCCAAAAATGGCTGACACGTGGCGGCCCCAGGGGCAACCACGTGTCAGCAACACAAAATTCAGAAATTAAAGACTTTGTAAAATCAAAAATAAATAGTAAATGTCCTCGGATCAAAAAATTTTCTTCACAAAATTGCTCGTCTCGATGAGATCTATAATTTTCACTAAGATATCAAAACCAAAATCGATCAAATGCACAAAGTGATATTTTTGGGGTATCCCATGTACATAGAATACCTATATTTTTGGGTTTTATAGTTTTTATGTCATTTTTAAATGAGATAAAAATCCGGAAAAAACATGGTGAAATCAGATATAAATATTTACACATTAATCTAATTTTTTAGATTTTTATTAATAGGTTAAATATGTACATAAAATATCAGGTCAAAAACCGCAAAAATACAAAATGTACAAAAGAGGCCCAAAACCCAACTTTCACATATGAGTTCCGATTCACTTGAACTTGGTCTTGTTTTGAAGGTAATTGAATGTACATTAGTTCAAAAGTGAGTAGGATTAAAATGGACACTGGATGGGGAAGATATGAGGTTTTTAGTCTGGAAATCCTAAAACTAGGGTTTGGGTTTTTGATCCACGTATTTGGGTTAGTTTTTTTATTTTTCATTTATTCTTGTTAGTGATATGTATACAGTGGAGGTTGTTTTGTGTCATTCGGAGTTAGCATGAATAAGTTAAAAATCCGGGAAGTTAGGCTATTTACAGGTCATTTTTGGCTTGGATTTTTGTCTTCTTATTTTGTGCAGAAATTAGTGCTAAAATGCAATTCTTATGAAAACATGCATGAATGCGAATTATGCAGAAAGGCGGTTGATTTTGAGGGATTTGAGCTTAATTAATGAGATTTAGAGTGACGAATCTGAAATTCATCATCCCCCTATACTTAAACCATGCTCGTCCCTGAGCATTAAAAAGAAATGACATGAGGAGAAATGAGATTGGGTTCCATACCAAGATCATGAGCTGAAGGTGAAAATGAAGTAGACTCGCCCTTTGGATTAATAGTTTGACTGAACTTCTGTGAGACTAAGGAATTTCAAAATCAACAGCCTTCAAGTTCTACACATCATTGATACAGTTTCGGCTCAGAAGTCATCTTAGATCAATCCTCTTCACAAAGCATACCCTATGAACATTGAACAATCGACTCATGTGTGTGAAAGGTTTTAGCTCTTCCCACCCAGAATGTCAGACTACTGCGCAAACCTCCTCTCCAGTAACTCGTCCTTAGGGAGTCTGGTATTTCCTTCTAAGGTCCGTCGTGCTGTGTTCACAATCGAATTTGGGGAGAAGTGAGAAGAAGGGGAAAAGAACTGGAGGATGTCCAGTGTAGTCATTTCTCCTTATGAAGATGGTCAGTGTAGCCGAGTCTCCATCAAGATCTGCAAGTTTTCTTGAAGCTTGAACATTTTTGGTCAGATATTTATTTGGTAGAATGCTTCTTTGTATTTGAAATTTTTGGTGGTTCTGCTTGGATCTTGTTGTGCCCCTACAGATATAGAATCTTTTTCTTTCCGTACATGTTTTTGGGGTCTTAGAAAAAATTGTGCCCAGCCGTCCATCCCTTTTCCGAAGCTTTATTTCAACCCGTACTCCGGTCTTTAGATTTCCACACTACCAGAAAAGAAACTCACACAGTCTTCCAACATCCCGTCAGAGTTGAGCTAAGTGCATAGTACGAGAGTATAAATTAATTCCCTATTCCAGAGTTGTACCCAGAATGAAGAGACCAGGTTAGACACTAAGAGTCAAACGCTACACATTGTCATGTGGAACTCAAAGAATTAAGTCAAAGACCTAAAGTTTCTAAAATCCTATTTCTCGGTGAAGTTCCTCTGAAAATTAAGTGGATTAAGGTCAAGTCCGACCACTCTCGGTTTATGCCCATAACTCGGTTCAGAACCCAAAGACTTTTCACAGATGCAAATGGATGCGATGCGGATGAAGTACATGTATGTGAAATGCAGACATTTTTTTATTTTTGATTTTTTTGATGATTTTTTAATGCAAAACTGAATAAGAAGCCATTTTTTGCAAAGATTTTGGGCACAGTCAGTGTTAGTAGCAGAACTTTTTTCTTTTTCTTTTGTTTTGTGAATTTGTTTTTTCAAATTACTTACCCACCCCATAAATACAAATAGACTTACACGAAAGTATGAGATATGGGTAAAATATATACACAGTATATATACAGAACCCCCCACACTTAGCGAGTGTTGTGTCTTCAGAGCACAAGAAGCGTAAAGAAGATATAGCTCGGGCTAAGCGTAAGAGAGTAAAAAGGAAAAGAAAAGGGACAATATATACAGGTCTGCCCCCTATACTTAGACTGTGAACAGTCTAAGTATAGAATAAGAGCAGAAAAAATGAAGCGGTCGGGATATGCGGATGAAGAGAGTATAAACAGATGGGCATCGGTTCCCCCTATACTTAGGCTCTGGTCAACCTAAGTATAAGAGAAGGGTGGAAATGGAGTGATCGGGAGAAGGAGTGTGATGCGGGAAAATGGTATATACAGATGGCATCGATCCTCCCCTATACTTAGGCCTTGTCCTAAGTAGAGGAAGAAACTGTACAAGGAGACCGATGTGGTTGGGAGGGAGGGTGGGTAGACGATGATTTAAGGCAGTTTTCGGCTGATCTTTTTGTGAGCCTGTGATGGGATATCGGTATAACGAGACGAAGATGAAGCATATGATTCCCAACTATTATCAGTGTCATCCTCAGAAAAATCATGATGGATAGTAGATGAAACATTTGAGTTAGATGAAAGGTAGCCATCATCAGAATTATCCTCAGAGGAATAGTATTTGAAAGTGGACACACTCCAGATATTCATGTCTTCTTGTTTCTTCAATTGTTTCCTCAATTCGCTCCTTTTTGGGATCAAGTGGTTTGTCCTCAGATGAATACTCAGAAGCACAGGTCTCAGTCAACTCATAAGAAATAATTCCAGTGTACTTGAAGAGGGCATGAGCATCAGCTTTGGATGAATAGTAGTTAGGAACGGGAGTTGTCCAACGAGAATCGAATTTTGGATCCTTGCGAAGATATGACTTCAGAGCTACCGAACAGACTTCACTCATGTAATTCTTTTTCCGAAAGGTCAAAGGTGACTTTCTTTTTCTTATTTCGTGAAGGTGTCGGTTCACTTGAGTATCCAGATGAATAGCCATTAGAATTGTTATCCTTGGTCGGTGTTCGGGCTGCGTGTTTGTTCTTAGTCTTCTGGATGTTGGTGCACTCTCGATTTGGGATGATTTGGTCAAGATATTCAGAGAAGGTTTCCCCTGGGTGTGACCATGCATATGTCTCAGGATCGTAGAAGAAGGATTTGTCTATTTTGAGATCCGCGGGAATCAAAATATTGGGAAGAGTCTCTGCATGTTCATTCTTAATTGATTTGACATTGGAGCATTCCTATGTCCAGTTGATGTGATCCGTGTAGTCAGAATAGGTTGACCCAGGGTGTGCCCATGCATAAGTCTCCGAATCATATGATTCATATACTTGATTCTCCATGGTGAGTGTAGCTGGGAATGGAGCAAGGGGGACATTCTCTAAACCAACAGTCTCACCAACAACCGCTATCTCAGGTATAGCAACGAGGTAGGGCTCTTATACCGCTTCATGGTTACGGTTGTCGGGGGCTTCGTGGGTTGCCTCAGAAAATCGTGATTCCTCAAAGACTGGATCAGATCGAAGTGCTTCTAGTGCTGTAAAATTGATTTCCCGAATCTCACAATCAATAATTACCCTAGCAAATGCTAAGAATAGCTTTCTGATGATAATTAGAGACTGGATGAATTCTCCTTGATGCTCAGTATCAATGATCATGAATTCTACTTTGAGCGGAGCATCTTGGAATATCATGACGACAGAAATGATTCCTCTCGGCCGCTTTATCGATCGGTCCGCCAATTGAACGATCTCTCGTATTTTCCCGATCGGTCTGAGTTTGAGTTCGTGAAACACAGAGGTCAGGAGGATATTGATCGGTGAATCGTCATCAATCCAAGCATGGGTGAAAATTGTTTCTTTGATTATGCAGTCAAATCTGGGCAACCGCTTCACTATGCGGCTCTTGGTTTTTCTCCTCAACACCAAGGAGGAGGCCATTGCCAAGATATGTCTTTCAGTCTTTGTCCGTATGCTTCTCGACTTTTTGATCATTAATTTGTCCATTACAAATCCTTTAAGGTCGGGAAAGTGTTCAATGACCTTGATAAAGGGAAGTTCATAATTTAATTTTTTTTCTCCAATGCTTCCCGTACAGCATGATCCAAATTCCTCAGATCTTCTTCAGTCTTATTTTTTATGAAATTTTCTGGATTTTCGATTTTTTGGATGTTTTTTAATATTCCCATTTTTTGGTATTTTTCTGTGTGGTGTGGTGATGTGGTGTGTTTCTGAGATTGTTCGGAGTGAGAGTTAAAGGCATAGTCATTTCTGGGGGAATAATATGCAGAAGTGATGCTGTCAGAATCGTCCCCAGATTCCTGAATATCCTCAAAATTTTCAATCTTGGATCCAATCATTTCCTCATTTATTTTAATGCCCGAGCTGCAGAGATAGAAATTAATCGATCGGTACATTCTCGAAATCTATCCTCCATTAAATCAAATTTCTTATTCATCCTCGAAATATCCTCCAAAATCTTTTCATGGCCAATCGTGGGAGCAGTCGGAGTGTGTTTTTGTGTTTGAGATTCAATAATTTCTTCTTCCATTTTCCTATATGTGCTAAGAGCGGAGTCTTTTGAAATATCCAATATATGATCATTATTTTCTAAAAATATCTCCTCAATAATTATGGAAGGTGTCTGCTCATATGGTCCAGGTATGTGGAGTTGGTTCGAGTAGAGTTTAATCCTTTGATCATGAGTAGTCGAACCTTGATATTGTGGAGTCAGCATACAGGGATGATGTGTTTCTATGTGGTCAGTCCAATCCTCTGTATGAGTATCATGTCTGAAGAGGGGGTTTTCGTGATCAATCCAAGATGATGATTGTTCATTAGTGTTCCAGAGCAGGATCGATGGAAGAGGTGAAGAAGTGTTCAATTCGATCATGTGGTTATCATCTCCCATGAATGAAGGATTGACATTCACCGAATATGAAGGATGAATTGTATGATCGGAATAGAGTGGATTGATGTATGAAAAAGTGGAGACCTCAGTCGGTTGTTGGTTTGTCTGGTCCGAAAACAAAGGGGTTGTCATTCATGAAGCAGATCGGATTTGTAGAGAGTGTTGGTGGTTGAGAGTCTCTTGTTGAAGTTGGAGGTGTTTTGGGTCTAACCGATACGAATTCATAGTATAATTCTGATGGATTCTTGGATAATTGCTCGGCCATTTTTGAAAGAGTTGAAAGGAATGAGGGGTTGGGTCTGCAAGAGTTTTTGGACAGGAGTTCCATGATGAGGTTTAAATCATGAAAAGAGATAGATGATTGCACGAGATAGTTAAAAGATGTTTTATCAAATGTGCAGATATTGATCTTCGAAATCGGTTCACGCACACTAATGCAAACATAAATCAAACCCCGGGTTCACCAACTCACACAATGAAGCCGTAAGAGTTCGGCTATTATCTTTTCAATTTTAAGTTGGTGATAAATCAATCTTGGAAAGAATTTAGCGAGTTGTTTGGTGTCGAAATTTTCTTAAAGACTGTCCCGAGTTCGTACGACTAGTTGCATCTACTTTCAGCCAGTATAGGTGTAAGTACGGACCGTAAAACAACTACTCGTGTTAATTAAGGATGGAGCCTTACGCCGTGTCCTTTAAACCACCCACTCTGCTAAGAAGTCGTATTCCTTACTGAGAAAAGCTAATCGTTTTTAAAATCAGTAGTCTGAATGAAAATGTCGGACCTTGGTTCTAACCTTAAGTGTCGTCTCTCACTCACTCAGAAAAATAAAAGCATCCAAGGTCGGGGTTTCTCTCCCGCAAGAATTCTTAATTTTATGGGTTATTTACATTGGCTATATTTAACAGTCACAATTTTAATTAGGTGATCACTAAAGAATTTAAGTGAGCAGAAATACACATCTACCATCCAGTCCTAATTTCCTTTTAGAATTATGTGACAAAACAAGAGGGAGAAATTCGGGAAAAGCTGATGCACGCGAAAACAATGATGTATGCTCAGTTAGAAGACTTACAGTGAATCCTCGCAATCTCCATGTGGGATGCAATACAGAAATTGAAATTTAATCTATATGGATGCAAGCCGATGAAAAACCGCACCTAACAGAAATTTCTATTAGCGGAAAAGAAATGAGTTAAATTGGGCTAAATTGAACGATCTATGTGTGTCTCAATTAATGTGAAGTGTGGCCTAATTCCTACGAGCACAAAAAATTAAATTACTCTAAGAGTCGTATGTGCAGGTCTAGCCTAATCGCCACTCAAGTCGGACCCCACCCTCACCGGAGAGTGATACAGGCCACGACACACCACAGAAGAAAGTTCAGAGTCTTTTAACACACGCGAGAGTCCAAACGGACACCACTGTAAATGAGCAATAAATTATAGAAATTTAAATTTTGCTGAAATTAAAAATCTAGACTCTACGCTCTCTCACGACTCGACTCGATCTTAAATTAATTGCAGTTTTTTTCAGATGTCGGTGAAAATGCTTCGGTTTCTTGAAAAACCGCTCCACGTACGTCGAGTACCTCGTAAGAAAAATAAGAGAGAAAATGTAATAGAGTGACTCAAAAATAATAAAATAGACAAGAAAAATAAATGTTGGAAATAAATGGAGGAAAACAAATGGAATTTACAATGAAAAATTCGGGGGTCAGACTACCCGAATGTGGAAAATCGAACGAAAATTTTTTCAAAATACAAAACTAAGTTGTTTGCCTCCTCGGCAACGGCGCCATATGACGAGTTCGAAATTCGCTGTGTTAAGAATATGTATTTATGATCGTGCGTAAAAATAATGATTTTGATATGTCGTTCGTTGTAGGCGGCAATCGGAATCAGTCAAGAAAATAACCACACAATAATTTAATCAATTTTCAATCATGTGGTTTTATGTTTATTTTACTTGGACAAGTACCAAGGTCGAACACAAGGAGGCAAAGAAACAACCTAGAATTATGTCTATCAAAATTCGTTTGTGTCTTTCGAGGCGGTCTTTTTTTGGAATTTTTAATGCAATAAAGGATGCAAATGCAATTTCGGTCTATTTTAGGGACTAAAATGTCAATTGCATCCAAACGAGGTCCGAAAAATATGAAATTTGATCACGATGCAAAGTATGGTGAAATGAATGCACTAATTTTTTTGAAATTTTTGGATGCAAGATGAATTTTTTTATGAATTTTTAAATGCAAACAGAATGAATTTTAATATTTAATTATAATAAATATTAAACCAAATTGTTTTCAAGGAACAAAATTATATAAGATCTATTACTAGGTGATTGATCTTAGAAAAATCCTAATCCTCGAAAATGTGAGATCTAATACCTATTAAAAATCAAATACTGAAATATGTAAAATAATTTTTACAGGGCAAACTATGCATGCAAATACAAATCTTTTTGGGACAATGTCGAGCACGATTAATTCTACAATATATGATTGTTCGGGAATTATTAGAGCAACGGTTAACCAAATTAGATTTAAGAGCACAAAGTGGGCAAAATATGCATATTTTCACAAAACAATTAATTATTAATAACCATCGTTCACAAAAATGTCCACAATATGTCAAACTGTAGAAAGTTAAATGGCAAACATCATGCTATTTTTGGATAGATAAAATAATATCATGTAGAGTAAGAAAACATAGGGGAACACAGGGGTATAACTACAAAATAAATATAAATAAATATAGTGCAAAGGTCTGTAATGTAATTACCAAAAGATGGGGGGAGTGTTGCAAAATTGTCAGAGGGGCACGTGCGTGGCAGGTGCCCTCTGGAGGCGGATTGATCTGCAAATATAAAGACTGTCGGGGGGCTGGACACAATTTTTCCACGGGTCACATGACCGCACGTGGCCCCGACTGAATGGCATGCTCCGCACGTGCATGGGACCTTGGGTCTGGTGTCCGGCCCTGGTGGTTAGGAGGCGGAGGAGGCCTGGCGGGACGGCGAGGGGGATGGATCCTCCAAGGCGAGGGCTGGAGTCGATGGAGTGCGTTGATGGTAGGTGGCGATGGCGGAGTGGCGGAGAATGTCGGAGACGAAGGTGGTGCACCGCCACTTGCGGTGGTGTTGGCGAAGTTGTCGAAGTGTCGTTGGGAGTCGGAGAAGATCGTTGGAGATTGAATCGTTGGGGCGTTGTTGATGAAGCTCGAAGTTGAATCAGGAGCCGACGGAGGTTGCGGAGTGGCATAGGTGTGGTATTGGTCGTTGTCTCGATGGGATGAAGCCCGAAGCGAAGAAGTGACAGCGGAGCGCCGCGTCTGCAATGAGGGGATGAGGCTCAAATCATGCCAGATCGAGGTGGAGGGCGGTCTATCACCCCGGCTCCCCAACTTGATGTGTAATCGGTGGATGGTCGGCCAAGGCGGAGGGGAGGAGCTTAAACAGGGCGAGGGATAGGTAGCTGGTGAAGGAAAGCTATGGCGGGGGATTTGATTGGGATCGAGATCGTGGATGATCGGGAACGGGATCTGAAGGATTCAACGGAGGATCGTGATCGGAGATGGCCAAAATTGGGGGGAACGACGATATACGTGGTGGTGCTCCCAGATTGGGAAAGGGGCAGGAGGTTGAAGGCGATCTGTGGGCCGTCCGATCGGTCGAGATCGGACAGTCCACGTTAAGGTACGTGGCGCTCAAGTGGGAGAGGACAAAGGGGAGAAAGGGGCACGGGCATGTGCGTTGCAGGCACGTGCTTCACACATGCGGGAATTATTTTTATTTTTATATTATTATTTTATTATTTTTTTAAACGAATAAATAATAAATAAAGAAAAAAATGGTTGATACGTGGCGGTCCCAGGGGTCGCCACGTGTTAGCAACAGAAAATTCAGAAATTAAAGATTTTGTAAAATCAAAAATAAATAGAAACCTCCTCGGATCGAAAATGTTTCTTCACGAAAATTGCTCGTCTCGATGAGATCTACAACCTTTATTAAGACATCAAAACCAAAATCGATCAAATACACAAAGTGATATTTTTGGGGTATACCATGTACATAGAATACCTATATTTTTGGGTTTTATAATTTTTATATCATTTTTAAACCAGATAAAATCCGAAAAAAATATGGTAAAATCAAAGATAAATATTTAAACATTAATCTATTTTTTTATTAATAGGTTAAATATGTACATAAAATATCAGGTCAAAAATCGCAAAAATACAAAATATACAAAAGAGGCCCAAAACCCAACTTTCACATATGAGCTCCGATTCACTTGAACTTGTCTTGTTTTGAAGGTAATTGAATGTGAAGGATATTGAGTATCCTTAAGCGCATCACGGAAGCGTGTTGATCGCATCGTATGCAATCGGAGCAACTAGTCGTACTAGATGCTAGATGCAGCGGAAATTAAAATTTTTAAATCTAAAGATGAAACCACATGATCACGAGAACACTTCTCGGATCGTTTCATCAAACCACAAAGTACAAGAAATACCTCTTGAAGCGTGGTTGTGATCGTGAGATCCCAAAGTAGAGATCCTCCTATCTTAAGTCCGACCCACGGAGAATGCGCTTGCGGGCACGATGATGAGTCGCGTCCTTCCCGCAATCCTTTGACGAAGATCCAAGCGTCGAGGCGTAGCAAAAATGATCTCCTTCCTAATACACAAAGTGGACGGCTACTTGAATATTAGGGAGACCCCACGAGAATGAGAGAGAGAGAGAGAAGAGTTCTTCAACTCAAGAATGTTGTCACTTGGAAAGGCTACCCTAGCCCTCCTTTTATACTAGTTTAGGATCCAATGGATCTCAATCCATGGGACACATGGATCCAAGGGCTATGCTTGGTCCATGCTAAATCAATGGCTATGATTGTTGTTGGTTAAAACCAACAACATCAATTTAAATATTAATTAATTAAGAGATAATGTGATAAATGAAATGGAGTCAACCAACCACCCTAAATTATAGGGTGTTATTTTGTCTCCTTTTATTTTATTTTATTATTTCTTAATAAATTGCAATAACTATTATTGCAATAATATCCACCAAATTAATTCCAAATTAATTTGTGAATATTTCAATCATGCCATCGAAGATATGTGAATCACATTCACAACCCAAACTAATTTGTAAATTACATTTCCAATTAATTAATTAATGTGAATTCAATCCACACTATTAATTAACAAATGCTATTTACATAAATTTTCTCTCTTCAATATATATGTATTATAAATCATATTTATAATACACATATATCATGGATAGTATTATCCATATTCTCTAATCCATGATAATTAAATCCCATTTAATTATCTTGGATAATCATTCTCACAATATGAATCATATTCATATTATGCTTGATAATTAAATCTCATTTAATCATCAAGTCCTTCTTGCTTGGATATGAATTTCATCAAATGAATTATTCTTGAACCCTTTCAAGAATAATGTGCTTTCTCCGCAGATACTTGGAGATAAGGACAGGGCGATTGCATTATTCCACGTATAGTGACTTGGATATTGAGATCTTATCTCAAATCCAGATCTTACGAACCTCCCACAGATGCTTGATTAAATCAAGACCGCAAATCTAATCTTCTCATTGAATCTGAATCTCATTCAGACCAATGTCCAATATTTGGACTAAGATCAGATTGCTTCTCTACTGAGAGGAGTCACTAAAATCCAGACCTGTTTCATCACTCCCTCGGAATGGAAGCGTCATGGATATACAATCGTTTATGATCACATCACCCTCAAGTATTCCCAATACCTGTACATCCTGCATACTGGAAGACCCATGGTGAACCCGAAGATTAAGATCAATTTTACACTGTCTTCTTCAGGGTTTGATCACTAAGTTTCTCATTTGATCATTGGGATTTGGTATCGATCATATACTTTCCAAAAGCATATATCATACCTAGGTCTTGATCATATACTTTCCAAAAGAATATATCAAACCTACAAATTCAGTCAAGCTTCCAAAGCGAGACGACCGTGCACGGAATTTGATTCTTCCCAATATCTCATGAGTGAGCTCATGTCTTCCGGTTCAGTAGTGAACCTGTATGATCCCTTTGAGAGATCGTATTACTCATATGCCCTTATATGCACACCAACGCGCCGGTGTATAGACCTTGGTTAGGTCATCAGCCTATTGGTCTGTCAAATGTACATACTCAGACATATAGCAATACATCTATCTCCGGTCAGAGGATGCGTGCCTATGCTGTGACAGCATTCAACATAGGACTTAGGTTATCTCGATCTCGTTAAGTCAACTCTTTGACCTAACTAATCTGACACCTCCGAATCTCTATTCCTATGCAGAGGACCTGCATCAAGAGGTCGGTCAGATATCAGCCTATGTGAGAAAGGATTGCCATCTCCTACTCAGGCTGGAGATCACATCTTAACAATCATTTGACGGTGCTTGATGAGTCCTCAATCTAACTCTTTAGATATTCATCCAAGCACCAGCCTCTATGATTCAATTATTGAATCAACAGCTGTTTGATCATTAAGACAGCCATGGTACATAACCCTAATTGTACAGAGGGACCTATTATGCAAATTATTTATTCTTTATTTCAGATCAGGGAATGATATTCGCAATAACATTTATTATATAATGGCTCGCCGTGGGCTCACATGTCCAACAGAATGTACATTAGTTCAAAACTGAGTAGGATTAAAACGGACACTGTATGGGGGAAAATATGAGGTTTTTAGTCCAAAAATCCGGAAACTAGGATATGGGTTTTTGGTCCACTTATTTGGGTTTTGTTTTTTTGTATTTTTCATTTATTCTTGTTAGTGATATGTACACAGTGGAGGTAGTTTTGTGTCATTCGGGGTTAGCATGAATAAGCTAAAAATTTGGGAAATTAGGCTATTTACAGGTCCTTTTTGGCTTGGATTTTTGCTTCTTATTTTGTGCAGAAATTAGTGCTAAAATGCAATTCTTATGAAAACATGCATGAATGCTAACGATGCAAAACAAATGAAGAAATGCGGTTGATTTTGAGGGATTTGAGCTTAATTAATGAGATTTAGAGTGATGAATCTGAGATTCATCAATCCTCCACCTCATATTCAAATTGTAATAATTAATTATCGTGAATCATATTCACATAATTAATTCTTCCAAGTGAAATACACATCTATTCATAATAGAGTGCTTTTAATTGGATATAATTAATTTAATCATATTAAATTAATTATCAATCCAATTATCAATCAACAAACTTGATTATTACTTGAATAATAGGTATAATCTCAAAGTACGTATTGTTCGAATTTTAATAATTAGAAAAATACACTTTGACTTCTCCGGCATTATTGAGTCCCTACCCGCTGTCATGGCCAGTATCGACGAAGTGGGACGGACCACATCCGGTGCAACCCGCTACCCCCAACGCTCCCCGACTAGACACCATATCCACCTCAGGAAAGGATAATGCCAGATAGATCATTATGTACTTTCTCGTCGGTTTTTCAACCGAAATTATACCATATAATATTCATCAAAACTATTTTGATAATATTATAAGGAGATTTGCTAAACAAATACCCAATCCTATTCAAGTAAGAGGGTTTTGCATGTAAAAGTTATCCTACAACTATTGTATGATAAACTAAGGTTTTGCATGAAAACAATGTTTGTTGATGATTTCATATCAACCAATTAATGATCAAGATCATCTATCTTATCATCTTGGTTAGAGGAATGTCATTCAATAAAATAAATATCTCTTTAAATATTTCACAAATATTTATCACTAATTATTTCAGGAAATTAACAATTAATTTTCATCAACTTATTTGAATGACTATCACAAGGTTCATGATCAAATTCGTCAATTTTCAGCAGTGACCCTTACTCACTAAAATCAACATATCTTGAACAATTTAAATCCAAATTACGTAAAATCAGTTTCCTAAGATTGTTAATTTGATTTATGAAAGAATCCAAGCGATATTTGACGCATTTCGAGGCATATTAAAATAGTAATTAACTCATTAATCATGTTTAGATTCGCAGTTCCCGCAACAGTGAATACATGTTTATTCAAAGGCCCATATCTTGAGCAAATGAAATCTAAATTACATAAACCCAGATCCTATAGTTTCCTTATTTAATGAGAAACAAAATTAAATTGAAAATTTCGTGTTTAAACGATTTAAATAGTGCTGAAAAAATCAATTAATTAGAGTGCCAAAATTTAAATGCAATAAAGTTTTCGCAACCCTTTCAAACCCAAGTCATCATACGTTTACGGATCGTATCCAAAACCTTTTCCGACCTAAGGCTCTGATACCACTTGAAGGATACGAGGAATCCTCAAGCACATCACGGAAGCGTGTTGATCGCATCTCATGCGATCAGGGCGATTAGTCGCACAAGTCGCTAGATGCAGCGGAAATTAAAAAATTTTAAATCATGAGATGAAACCACATGATCACAAGAACATTTATTGGATAGGTTCATCAAACCACAAAGTATTAGAAATACCTCTTGAAGCGTGGTTGCGATCACAAGATCTCTAAAGCAAGAGATCCTCCTCACTCAAGTCCGATCTTCGTAGATGGCACTTGCGGGCACGATGATGAGACGTGTTCCTCCCGCAATCCTCGATGAAGATCCAAGCCTTGAATCTCCTGATTTCGTCCAACGAAATCCGTCGATGGAGATCCACGAGCAATCAAAGCGACAACACAACGACGTGGAGACAATTACTTGTTCCCTCAAAGCACAAGGTGGACGGCCACCTTAGAGAGAGAGAGACGAGAATGAGAGATTAGAGAGAGAGAGAGTAGGCATGTACTCTTATGTTGTTATTTGAAGAGGCTAGGGTTTCCCTCCTTTTATATTAGTTTGGAAGTCCATGGATCACAATCCATGGTAAATCAATGGCCATGATAATTGTTGTTCAAAAACAACAACATATTAATTTATATTAAATTAAATATATGTTGCATTATCATCAACAAAATTTAATTCGTTAAAATTAATTATCACAAGATAATATGATAATAATTAAAAATAGATAATGGCCCACCTAAAATCATGAGGCATCACCCATGACTAATTCATGGGTGAAGTCACCTCATTTGGTGGCCAATTATCCTATTTTTATTTCATCTTATTATCTCTTATTTATTTGCAATATTATACACTAAATTAGTTCCCAATTAATTAGTGTATATTTATTGCAAAATTATCCACTAAATTAATTCCCAATTAATTAGTGAATATTTCAATCATGCCATTGAAAATATGTGAATCATATTCACATACATTTCCAATTAATTGATTAATGTGAATCCCATTCACATTAACAATTAACAAATGCTATTTACAAAGGTGCTCTCTCTCTAATATATTATAAATGACATTTATAATATATATACACAGATATCATGGATAACACTATCCACATTCTGTTATCCTTGATAATCAAATCCCATTTAATTATCTTGGATAATCATTCTCATAATATGAATCCCACTGCTATTATTCCTTATAATTAAATCTCATTTAATTATCAACATCTTCTTGCTTGGATACATAATTCATCAAATAAATTATTCTTGAACTCCTTTAAGAATAATGTGCTTTCTCCGTAGATACTTGGAGATAAGGACAGGGTGATTTTATTGTTCCACGTATAGTGACTTGGATGTTGAGATCTCATCTCAAATCCAGATCTTATGTACCTCCCAAAGATGCTTTATTAAATCAAGACCGCAACTCATTGCATCTGAATCTCAATCAGACCAATGTCCAACACTTGGACTAAGATCAGATTGCTTCTCTACTAAGAGGAGTCACTAAAATCCAGATCTGTTTCATCACTCCCTCAGAATGGAAGCGTTATGGTTACACAATCGTTTATGATCACATCACCCTCAGGTATTCCCGATACCTGTACATCCTGCATACTGGAAGACCTATGATCAACCTGAAGATTAAGATCAATTTTACACCGTCTTCTTCAGGGTTTGATCACCAAGTTTCTCAATCTTGGTCATTGGGAATCGATATCGATCACATGCTTTCACAAAGCATATATCATACCTTCAAATTCTTGTCATGCTTCCAAAGCACGACGACCATGCATGGAATTTGATCGGTACCAATACCTTATGAGTGAGCTCATATCTTCCGGTTCATAAGTGAACCTGTATGATCCCTTTGAGAGATCGTATTACTCATATGCCCTTACATGCACACCAGCGTGTCGGTGTATAGACCTTGGTTAGGTCATCAACCTATCGGTCTGCCAAATGTACACGCTCAGAAATATAGTAACACATCTGTCTCCGGTCAGAGGATATGTGCCTATGCTGTAATAGCATTCAACATAGGACTTAGGTTATCTCGATCTCGTTAAGTCAACCCTTTGACCTAACTAATCTGATACCTCTGAAACTCTATTCCTATGCAGAGGACCTGCATCAAGAGGTCGGTCAGATATCAGCCTATGTGAGAAAGGATTGCCATCTCCTACTCAGGCTGGAGATCATCTCTTAACAATCATTTGATGGTGCTTGATGAGTCCTCAATCTAACCCTTTAGATATTCATCCAAGCACCAGCCTCTATGATTTAATTATTAAATCAACATTTGTATGATTATTAAGAAGGCCATGGAACATAACCCTAATTGTATAGAGGGACCTATTATGCAAATTATTTATTCTTCATTTCATATCAGGGAATGATATGTGCAATAACATTTATTGCATAATGGCTCGCCCTGGGCTCGAATGTCCGACACTTCTCAAACCCAAATCTCTCAAATAAAAACTCAAAATATATCAAAATGACCTTTAATTTATACGAATTTCAATAAGATATTTAATTAAGGTGGTTTCATATTTTTTGGAGTTACGATTTGAAAGTTAGGTTTTGGACCCCTATTGTATACTTGTATCGATTAAATTATTCATTTTATTAATTGTTCATTATTTTTATAATTTTATATTTTTATAAGTTTGTAAATATTATTTATAATATATGTGTATATTTAAACTGGAATAAAAACATCAAGAATACATAAAAATAAAATACTTGTATAAATTATATAGATGAATTGTCTATAAGTATATCTACGTAGATTATACAACTATTTATTTAATTGTATATAATACATCAGAAAATAAAATAAAAATATATTTATGTTTCTAAAATTAAGTTATAAATATATAAAATAATAAACAAAATTGATAAAATGAAAAATACAAAATAAAAATAAAATACATAAAAACATATATGATTATACCAATATATAGCCTTAAAAGGTAACTTGTAATTTTAAAGCCCTAAAAAATAAATAAAAATCAGAATAAAATACTCTAGAAAATAATAAATGTTTTTTATTTTATAAACTAAAATTAATAAATTCTTTTATTATTTTAAATTGAATTTACAAATCTTTTTCGCTAGGAATTTTCTAGTTGTTGTGGATTTTTTTAGGCTAAATCTTGCATCCTTTCATGATGCACTCTTCACAACTTTTGTTCCCCGGTTATCAAGGATACACGCCCCAGTGATTCCTTGGGCCATGATCGTCGATTCGCAAGATCTCTCTCGTCCTTTGGACCCGCTCATCAATGCGTATAAAAATCACCTCCGACTTTTTATTGATCTTTAATCGCTCTTCCACCTTCCAACCCTAGACCTAGAAGCTTGCTAATCCTCCTGGTGACAACAGGAGTCGATTACATTCTTTGGGAGGCCGCGAGGGCGTTGAATCGAGCTAATCCAGCTCGTCAAAGTCACGTCACCGGACCTTGCCACTAGCGCCACCTCAGTGAGCTTTTCTTCTTTCTGTTGTATTCCTTTAAATCCTTAGGATAGCGATAGTTAATCATCGTAAATTTCTATCATCGATTCCATCAAAACATCACGAAATCCTCCAGATCTATACCCGGTGGAGCTTCTTGCTTTGTTGGTCAATGTTGATCATCTTCGCCACCCATTTCCACTATGTTGGCCCTAGAAACCCGCCTTTTGTTTTCTCCTGAGCCAACCATGAAGGTGCAGGAGCGCCAATCACACAGCTGGAGCCATTTTTACCCTCCGTTAGGGGTACCTGGAAGCACTCAGCTCCGCCACCCTCGTGGACGCACTACATCGCCTCTCCGGCATTTTGAGGCGTCTGTCATTTAGAGAACACCTGCAAGAGTCAGCCTTTTTGAAGCTTGAAGGAGCGCCGGAGGTCGAGATCGAGGTCGAGGAAGGTCGCCTCACCGGTGTTCTTCCTTGTTCCTCCTCTTGGGCCCTCCGCCGTCAGATCGAGGCTGCCGCCCAGATTAAACCAAAGTCGTCGAATCGTATAACGCCTCCACCATCTGATCTCTCTTTGAAGATCTAATACAGGCCATCGGCATTGAATCGGCATCACGCGTCCCTATTTTGCCACGTGGATAAGTGAAGGTTTGGCCGCCATCTGATCGCGTACGCTGGGTATTTTGCAATTACACCCTTGCGTATTTTTGTATTTAAGTATTGAGACTCAATATTTCATTTGTCGCGTATATATAGGAAAAAATGGGGATGCCCCCCCCCCATTTTTTCCACAATTTTTTTTAAAAAAATTCACCATGTGTATTCATCTATATATCCCTTCTATATGCCATTCGAACTTCGTCAGAAACAGAGACTCATACGACCTCCATCCAGACAGTCATTTTTTAACGGTCGTAGGATTTTTTAAATAGACCATATTTGGATGAAGGTCATACGAGTCTCTGTTTCTGATGAAATTTGAATGGCATATAGGAGGGATATATAGATGAATATACATGGTGAAATTTTTCAAAAAAAATAAAAAAACAATTGTGGAAAAAATGGGGCGGGGCAGCCATGTTGGCTGCCCGCAAGGGGCAGTCCCATCAAACCTATATGTAAGTATATATATATGTAATAGTTATAATTAGGCCCTCAAACTTTGTGGAATTACATTCGTGTCCAAGCTACGTCACCTCACATGACGCTTCACGTGAGGAGGCATTTTGCGGCATGGCTCTTCGGCTTTTTTTATTTGTGTTAAGCCCAAAAACTTTTTTGTAATGTTATATTATTTTGGACATTTTGCAAGTAAGCTTCTGGGTTTTGTAAAAAATATATATCAGTCCTCGCAAGGCACATGTGTTTCTATACGTGAGGTTTGGTGATTTTGCAGGAAAGACCTCGGGATTTGTGTATTTATATTTTGTCCAATAACTTTTTTGTAGGCGTGTTATAATTTCTGTGAAATTTACACTTTGGCCCTAAAACTGTTATATATTTACAAAAATTCCCTTGTTAGTAGTGTAGTTTCTCTTTGTTGTCTCTAATTATTTCATGCATCTATAAAACTCAAAAAAAAATCAAAAAATAGACTTAAGCTCATGTTGTATTGCAAATTCACTCAATATTTTTATTTTGCATTTTAAAAGCATTTTATTATTTATAAAAAATAAAAAACAAGCATTTTCATCCCTGTTTGAACTAGAAAATACATAAAAATTATCAAAACTTTTACAAAAATTTCAAAAAAATATATTTTATATTTATTTACGTATTTTACAACTCCAGACCAAAAATCACTAAAAAATACAAAATAAAACTCATAACAATTGCAAAACCCCTAAAACCTTTATAAAAATATAAAAATTATTAGAAAATCCTAAAATTATATTTTCTATATATGAATTTTCTCTATAGTATTAGCTATGTATTAAAATTAACTTGGAGAATTTTTTACTCTATTTTATATTTTTCATCTCCATTTTAATTTTAGGCATTTATTCTATTCCATGTTTGAGCATTATTGACTTTAAAAACACCAAGAAAATTAGCAAAAATACAGTAAAATCACAAACACATCATAAAAATATAAAAAGCACAAAAAGATTGTATTTTTTATATTTTGAATACTTTTACCCATTTCTATGTACATACTATCTCTCTTTAACTTATATTGTATATATATCTTATATATGGTTTTATATGTAATTTAAAAGAAATATATATATATAATATAAAAATAAAATACAAAATCAGAAAATTTAAAATCAAAATATAAAAAATATATAAATCAACAATCAAATAAAAAATATAAAATTTAAAAACCCACAAAAAAGTGTAACTTGGCTGAGTGTTTGAAAGGACATTTGGTGCTTGATTTCTATCTTGTCTGCTCTACTCCTTTGCTTCCTGTGATCGATGCCTACTTGCTTGCCATTATACAATCCTAGTAGGGTATAATAAAGTTTAACTCTTGCTTATAATTGCTCAATTACTTGAGTGGGTCAATTGTTGAACAACGAGAGGATTCGTCGCCTCAGCGATAGTAAACCTGAATTGTCAGACCATTACTTAGTGACTCCCAGAGACCTGCACGTGGAGGCCCTTGTTAGAGCTGGAAATAGTTGAAGCGGTAGAGGTCCTCGTGGCTGGAAGAGCTCCATGCAAAAGTGGAGGATGCGCATCGGTGGAGTGGCTGTGAGTCGGTGGAGCTCAGTCCTCAAGCAACACACATAAGAGAATGAGGATGAGGCATGAAGCTCAAGTTGACCGCATGGGTGTGTCGAACGACGAGGGAGATCGATGACGGTTGTGGAGGTACATCGAGTGACTGAAGTCGGTGAAGATGACAGAGCCTGTGATGGGTTTTTCTCGAGGGACGAGGCAATGGAACACGAGGCGGTGTGAAGACGATAGAGATGTGGTACTGCTCTAGGCACGAAGGGTGGAGGTGTGTGCTGCGATCGAAGGTGGTGTGGTGGTGGGTTGAAGCAGCTAGATGGAGGAATGTAAAAGCGATGGCGGTGTGATGTGAGATGATGGAGGCAAAGAAGAAAAGGATGGTCAGGTGGAGTGATGGTCATGTGAGATGGGATGGTATACAATGCAAAGGAGGAAGAACAAAGGAAAGGGAAGAAATAGATATTACTAAGGTTGCAAAGCTCAAAGGAGCTTTATGATTCTCGCTCAACGCAGTAGTGGTGCGGAGCTAAGCAAGTTTAGTCTGAAGCTCGCGAAGGCGGAGGTAGATGCTTTGCCGGATCTCGCCAGCAACATGGGGGTCTTCGCTCAACCTCACAGGCCTCTTAGCTGTCACCTAGAAAGGTCTAAGGGGGATTTCCCTCTCTTTCTATCTGAAGGATATGGTAAAATAATTAATCATATCACAGATGCATGAGGATCGCATCGAATGTGATCGGAAGCGACTAGTCGCACTAGTTGCTCCGGGTAGTGGAATTTAAAAATTTTCATATGATGAAACCACATGATCCAAGGATGCTTCTCGAACCATTTCATCTCAAGCACAAACAAGTATTAGGGTGACCTCTTGAAGCATGGTTGCGATCTAGTCTCTAAATGAAGAGACCTCCTGTCTCAAGTCCGATCTGACAGAGGAGACGCTTGTGAGCGAGTTGATGTAAAGTGTGCTTCTCGTAATCCCTACTAATGATCCAAACAACGAATCTCTTGATCTCGTCACATAAGATCCGGCATCTTCTTCACGAGCGAGGTGCGTCAAAAGAGACGGAGATCCACGAACAAACAATCCGACAATATAATGACGATGTTGCGATGATGGCAACTCTCTCTAGGGTTCCATGGTGGACGGCCACAATGAGAGAGAGATGACATGTAGAGAATGAGAGAGAGAGCATATGTTGTTGTAGTTGTTGTAACTTGAAGAGCAAGGGGTGCCTCTTCTTATATATCATTTTGGGAGTTCATGGATTACAATCCACTGACTACACAAAATCAATGGATGAGATTGATTTGTTCTTCTTCCAATGGCCAATTGGTCAAGATTTTGTTGTAAAAACACAACAACAATTAATTTAGTTTAGAATATATATTGAAAAATAAATATAAATTTATCCCAAACTAAATCAATCACGCATGGAGATTATGGAGTGGAGATTGCCTCCTTCCATAACATGAGAGTGGACAGCCACCCTTTCCTATTAGGAGTTGGTGATCGTCCACCCTCCCAATTGGGAAGGGGCCAATGTCATGTAATCTCATGAGATTACATTATTCCATGGAAATCTTCAAGATTTACAACAACACTTGTTGTAAAATATTCTACAAAAATAATTCATAATCATTGTGTGAATATTGCATTCTTGACATTGGAAAATTACGAATCACATTCACAACCCAAAATAAAATCTAATTTACATTTTCAATTAATTATCCAATGTAAATCCAATTCACATCAATAATCAATCAAAAAATATAAATCATAATATGCTCTCTCTGATACATTATAAATCACATTTATAATATATATGAATAATTTGGATAGTGCTATCCACATTATTCATATCCATGACAATTAAATCACATTTAATCATTTTGGATCTCTATTCTCATGTGTCCAAATAGTATGAATCACATTCACACTATTCATATCTTTGATAATTAAATCACATTTAATTACCTAAGATAACTCTCCTTTTAATATAAATCAAATTCATAATATTTGTGATAATTAAATCACATTCAGTTGTCAATTTTCTCAATGTTCGAATACATATATCAACAATGAAATTATCCTTGAACTTTTTCATGGATAATGCACTTTCGCTGCGGATACTTGGAGATAAGGACAGTTGATTGTATTGTTCCACGTATAGTGACTTGGATATTGAGATCACATCTCAAATACATATCTTGCGGATCTTTCATAAATACTTTATTAAATCAAGATCACAAATCTAATCTTCTTATTGCATCCGAATCACATTCATATCAATGTCTGGCATTTGGACCAAGATTAGATCACTTCTCTAATGAAAGGAGTCACTAAAATCCAAACCAGTTTCATCACTCCCTAGGAATGAAATTATCATGGTTATACAATCGTTTATGATCACTTTACCCTTAGCTATTCCTAATACCTGTACATCCTGCATACTGGAAGACCAAGAACAAACCCGAAGTATTAGATCAATTTTACATTGTCTACTGCAAGGTTTTATCATTAAGTTTCTCATTCGAATATTGGGAGCATGTATCAATCATATGCTTTCCAAGAGCACATATCATACCTAGGTGTTGATCATATACTTTCCAAAAGCATATATCAAACCTACAAATTTAGTCAAGCTTCCAAAGCAAGACGATCATGCATGAAATTTGATTCTTCCTAATATCTCATGAGTAAGCTCGTTTCTTCCAATTCAGTAAATGAACATGTATGACCCCTTTGAGAGATTGTATTACGCATATGCCCTTACATTCACACTAGTGCGTCGATGTATAGACCTTGGTTAGGTCATCAATCTATTGGTCTGCCAAATATACATACTCAGACATATAGTAGCACATATATCTCAGTCAGAGGATGCGTGCCTATATCGTGACAGTATTCGACATGGGTCCTTGGTTATCTCGATCTCGTTAAGTCAACTCTTTGACCTAACTTATCTAACACCTCCGAATATCTATTCACATGTAGAGGACCTGCATCAAGAGGTCAGTGATGAATCTCATATTCAACATGCTAAAATTGATCAATTAGGCTCTGTTCTCTAAAATCCATGTGCATTTAACCATTAATAAAGCACCATTAGCGTACATACATTTGTAAATAATATTTGCATTTCATCATGCATAATTGCATCAAATATACATGCGTGAATTGACCTAAAAAGCTGCTAATTTCTCATATTTTTAATTAATTCATCATAACTCCAATTTACCTTAAATCACCTCCATTGTGTAGATATTACTAACAAGAATAAATAAAAAATATATAAAAATTAATAATTCAAATAAGTGTCAAATAATCCCAAAGTTTAATTTCACATCTGACAGACTAAACGTGCATATCTCCCTCATATAGTGTCTGATTTTGGTCTACTCACTTTTAAAGTAGTCTATTTTCAAATACCTTCAAAACAAGATCAATTTCGTAAAATTCGGAGCTCATATGTGAAAGTCGGGTTTCGATCCTCTTTTGCGTATTTAACTTTTTTGCTTTTTTTACTTGAGTTTTTATGTACATAATTAATCCTTTTAATTTTATTTCTGCATCATTTATGTTCCTCGATGAAAGTTTTATTAAACAACATAAAAATCCAAATCTATATCAAGACTGCAATCAAAGAAACTGACTGTGTCTGAGTATCCGTTATGAGTCTGTACAAAAATTCTCGTGTTTCATACTTCTATTTTATTCCTTTATTTTCTTATTCATTAAAAATCCAAAAAATAGACTAGTATGTAATTAATTTTCTTGGATTTTATCGTTTTTTTCATATTTTTCATCTTCTTTTAAAATCATCAAAAATTTACAAAATCCCAAAAAGTCGATTTTCTATACACATGGAGAACCACCAAAAATATCATTTCGTACAAATGACCTCTTCTGCTTACGGGTCCTTCATGAAAGTTGTAGATCTCGTCAAGACGAACAACTTTGTTGAGGAAATTTTTCGATTCGAGGTTTCCGTTTATTTCTTTTCTATTTTTTCTTCTTTTAATTTTGAAAATTTTTTGGGTGCCACGTGGCAGCCCCTGGGCATGCCACGTGGCACCCCTCTCCTTCTCTCTCTAGCGCTTAGGTCACGTGTCCAGCACGTGACCTGTACCTCTTCCTCCTCCAGCCGTTCTCACACCCCCCCCAAATCCCAAGCATTGCAAAGGCCTCCACCCGCTCCTCCGCATAATGGTTGTCACTCCATCACCATCTTCTCTGATCGTTACAAGCTCGGTCACCTCTACTGCAGCCGTTACTCACCTCCCTCCTATAAAGCTTCTTCCCTCGCAACCACTCTATCCGTCATCGTACCGTGCTCAGCGAAAGGGCTAGTGACAGCAGCCCTTCGTGTCACCTTCGATCCCTTCGGCAAGATCCAGACGTCCCCCAGACCTGTGTGCTGCTCCGACGACCTGTAGCCGAGCTTCGAGGAGATCCCACCACTCCTCTGAGGTGATCGCCGGGAGCTGGCCATTGCTCCTCCCAAATCCCATGCATCCACCACTCCATCTCCAGAAAACCCCCTGTTCTTCTTCGTCGCGTCCTGCAAACCATCTCAGTCTACGAGTAACACCACATCAATCACCCGGATCCTCGGCCCTAGCCTCGAGGCTCGGGTCGACCAAAGCTCCTTCGACCTTCCACCGCCGATTCAAGTGAGACCAAGTCTCACCAGCCTGCCACATAGGCTCGGGTGTCCAAACCTCAGCCTCGGACTCCTGAGCATGCTTAATCATGTGCCCATCACGTGTTTGCTAGGAAATTTGCACGGAGCCCCTTTGCAGATTTGAAAATTACAAAAGAGCCCCCAACCTCCTATATTACGTGCAGGGCATGTGCGTAGGGGGTAAATTGTAGACCAGTCCCCTTCATTCTTGCTAATCAAGTACATGTCCTTGCCTGTCGTGTCACGTGCGACGTACGTACCTAGCTGGATAAATTGCAGAACAACCCTTGGCTTTTGAAAAAATTACAGATATACCCCGTTAGGGGTAAATTACAGAATTGCCCTTCTGACTGTACAAAATTGCAGATAAGCCCCTCAAGGACTCATTTAAAGGAGAAATATTTATTTTTATTGCACTTTAGTCCCTAGCATTTCAAATTATCATATCTTGCTCATTTGAACTCCGATTTTAGCATATAATATGTCAATTTGAAGCTATTTTCATGCTCTTTCATATTAAATATCTTGTGGATAGATATGAGACTATTTATTGATGGTTATCATTTGAGGAGCATTTTGATTAATGCAGGCTTCGTCTTAATATATTTGTGCCCTTCTTAACTAAGAAGATCATAGACTTTATTTGCGGGGATTTAAGTGCGAGGACCTGAATTTATTTGATTTTCTTATACTATTATTGATATTCTTGAGGTGTCAACCTTTGTAGGGGATTATTTAAGATTTATTCCTTTAATATTATTGACGATTATTTGAGGAATTGAATCATAGAAATTTTGAGGCCAGATATTCTACTTCTAAATTATTACGAGTATCGATTGATCTATTTAACTAACGTACTGGGATTGATTTGATTATTTAACTTGAAATTATACTCTTTTGATCTGTGACTAATTTTGAGGATTCATTGAGGATTTAATACGTATAAAATCATAGATCCTGAGCATAATTATCTTTGTTTATTTCTTCGCATCTGCATTGCATTATATTATAGTATTCTGATATAGAAATTAATCGAGAAAATAATTAATTAATTTAAATCCACATAACTAAAAATCAATATTCCCTATGTTTGACCTTGGTGGACTTGCCAAGTAAAATACTCCACAACATTCAAAGTTTGTGGTTTTTAATTGATCGTTTTCGCCTCATATGCTACAATTTATGACTATTAAAGAGACAAATTTTATGCTCATCAATCGGTCATATATCAACATTCAGAGAAAAGATTGTTATTTGCTTCTCAGACTGGAGATCATCTCTTAATAATCATTTGACGGTATTTGATGAGTCGTCAATCTAACTTTTCATATATTCATCCAAGAACCAACCTCTATGATGCAACAATTGAAACAACAACTGTATGATCGTTAAAATGGCCATGGTACATAACTCTAATTGTACAAAGGGACCTATTATGAAAATTAGTTATACTTCATTTCAGATCAGGGAATGATATCTTTTATTGCATAATGGCTCATCGTGGGCTCGCATGTCCAACACTATCAACTGTGGATGAAGGGAATCGAGGGTTGGCAATGAAGTTAAATAGAGAGGATTGAGCGGTTGACCGATGAGGGATAACAACGAGGACGATCGGAGATTACGAGGGTGGGGGTGTTGGGTTGGTTGGATTTGGAGCTTGCAGGTCGTGTAGTGATGGCGAGGTTAGTTGGGGGATAGAGCGATAATGCTAGGTATAGGATAGGGAGGGAGAGAGTGGGGTTGGTTGGTGGTTGGTTGGTGAGGTCAACAACAATGTAGGGAAGAGACAAGGATAAGGGGGAGATGGCCGGAGGGGATAAGGAGGTCAGTCAGTAGTTGGCGCGTAGAGGTTGCGGAGGGGCGTCGCTAGAAACGGAGAAGGCGGAAGAGGACCCTATGTGCGTGAGGAGGAGTCCGAGGGCACATGCAAAGCACGTAACTGGGGTCGAGGAAGGAATGGGTGTCGCACATCCAGGAGGCGCCACGTGTCGCCCCAAAAAAGTTCAAAATTTTAAAAAATCAAAAATAAAAATGGAATAGAATAAGACCTCATATCAAAAAAAAACTTCATGAAAGTTGCTCGTCTTGATGAGGTTTACAACTTTCGTGAAGAGACCTAATGCAAATGAAATGCAGAATGCAAGATATGAATTTTTTGATGATATTTTACGTATATAAAATACCAATTTTGTGTTTTGAAATTTTTATTTGATTTTCAGTAAAAAATTAAACATGTTATAAAATAATGTAATGGACTTAAATGATATTTTTTAGATTTTTATGGGTTGAGTTAATGTCATAATAAATTAGGGAGGTTAATTATGTACAAGTTGATGAGGTGAATAAGGTCAGATCATAATTGGTCTTTTCTTTACTTTTTTGATTTTTGATTTTTATTTTTATATGATTTATTATAACAATGAATGAATTAGAGAAATGAAAGAGAAAATAGTTAGAATGGATGAAATATGCATATGAAATGATAGGCTAAAATCAACGAAAATTTACAAAGTACAAAAGAGGCCTAAAACCCAACTTTTACAAATGGCCTTTGATTTTTATGGAATTAGTCTTGTTTTGAAGGTCTTTGAGTAAATCGAAATTGGATATTGTATGAGGAAGATATGTAGTTTTAGTCTATTTATTATGAAATTAGTGGTTTGTCTCACGGGCCAATTATTTGAGTTAGCAATTTTTTGTATTTTTCCTTTAATCTTGTTAGTAAAATGAACACAATGAAGTTGGTTTCATGTCAATTAGAGTTAGCACGATTTTTAATTAAAAATGCATGAATTTAGGTGAAAAGGTGAAGATGATTATGAATGCAATTATGCGTGCTAAAATACAGATACTAATTCTTAGTGTGTGAATGGTAAAAATGCAGAATAAATGATGAAATGTAGCCAACTACTCGAGAACGAAACTCTATTTTCAACTTTTAGTGTGATGAATCACATATTCATCAGCTACCCAATGCACAACCCTCATCAATTTACCCGGACTGGGGACCGACCATGGCTGAGTTAAAATCCTTATGAGAGAAAGTAGTATTAATGTTTATTTTTCAATTTTTGTAAAGTATTTCAAGTCAAAACCCAAATACAAAGTAGATTATCTATAATTCATCGATAATAGCTAATAATTATTTTTGAGGTCAGGGAGGAGGTTTGATCAACAAATTACCGATGGAAAATAACAATAATTGACCAAGTCAGAAAAGTGACTCTATCAACATTGTGGTATCTGCGCAAGATGACAATTTGAAAGAGTGGAATGTTTTCAAATGAACATGTATGAATCCCTATATATTCGTGAGCTTTTACATATTTACAATTGAAAAATACAACAATATCGAGGTAAACTTGAGTAAAATTGCATCTACATTTTTTAGGATTTGGTTAAATATCCTTTTCAATCATGCAACATGCAAAAATACAACAATACGATTACCTATGGATGATGTATGTCAGTTTCAAATAGAGATTTCGATTATTTTTTTTTAACATACCTAAATCCATCACACGCTATCAAGCATCGGCGACAGTTTAGAGCACAAGTACGCGGGCCTCTATTCTCGACAGTCGCACATCTGCTGACTTCCTACATATCTAACTCAATGTTTAAGGGCGATTCTCCAATCCCTTATGACACATAACTTAATCTATCCGAATCAACGTGGTGTAGAGCATTTGGAATATAATGCATCTCTCATTCCTCTCACCTTGTACCCTTGTTATAACCCCATGTTATAACACCTTGTTATGCACGCCCTATATTTGGAAAATCATACATTTATGGGAATCATTTGAGCATGTTTTTAAACACTTACTTTATCTTCTTATTGTAGAATACATGCTCCAATGGTAACATGATTCTACATATTTGAAAACTTCCCTTTTCATGTAAGAGAATTATCACCATTCATCAGATGTATGGTACAACTCTCCTTGCATTGATACATATGTTAGCTAGGAACCAAACTATAGCCATTTCATCAGTAATAGTTTATTTTACAATGGTACATAGTAATGTATTAACATTTATTCATTCATGCATTAATACACATCGAGAATATCGATATTTTAGTTCATTTACCATTATATAATTCATATGGTACTTATTTATGGAATGTACATTAATATTTAATTTGCATACTAATATGTCGTAAAAGGATGCAGTGATATACATTGATCCTTTACTTCTCCAAACCATACCTTTGTAAACTAAATGGGGGAGAGCATATCGTCTGCTTTAATAGCGATTACATCATATATGTGAAATATCTTTTTTTTCCTTTTACAATTTTAATTCCAAAATCCAACTGTATAGATTGAATCATAAATTAATGTTCTACATATTCCACATTTCACAAAAATTAGAAGTTATTAGCTATTTTATCTTAATTGTCGAATATTCGGATCCTTTTTAGATGGAAATTAAGTTGCTTAAATATTGCTCGGATATTTAGTATTAAGATAAATAGAAACAATGTCTGATTTTTGCGAAACTTGGAGAGTTTATAGAGCATTAATCTAAGATTAAATTTATATGGTTGGATTCTTGAATCAAAATTCACGAAAGAAAAAAAGAGACTACAATAAGTATGTTGTAATCGTTATTGTAGAAGACGATCAATTTTTCGGATCATCTATTATAGTGCATGCAAAATCGATTTTTGTATTGTATCGCTGCCTTCTGTCGTATTTTCTGAACGATTCGTTGATCCCAAAAATATGAGTCTTAAGTCATATTTATCCTTGTTCAATGTTCTATCCGCTCGTGTATCTTATTTCAAAATTGGAGATGAAAAGTACACAAAATCAGACCACCCACATTCAACTGTATTTTTTGAGAGATTTATCGATCCAGAAAAATATGAAATTTAGGTCAGATTTATCATTTTCCAAGATCTATTCAAGCATGTAGTTTATTTTAAAATCAGAGATGGAAATTTTGATACCAAATCAGAGCACCAGCTCACTCATCCCGATGACACTAATTGATCAATATCAAATTGATTGGACCATGTATTATTTTAAAAGTAGAAAATGAGATGAAACTATGACATAATATGTAGGATATAACAAGACATGGTTAATTAGTGAAAACACGGTTAGTAAGTAAATAGATAATGAATTTAGGCTCCATTGAAAATTATTAAAGAATATCATGTGGGGAATCAATGCAAGTGTGTTAAGTAGAACCAACATCCCTTATGATTTATCAATACCTAGATATGAGTATATTGATGAATCTGAACCATGTCTTGATGTTATGCTGTGGATGTAGATTCTACAATAATTATATGTCTCCATAGATATAGCTTTTCCACGTAGTGTGGATAGCTAGACCGGATCGCTTCAGCTTGATCATTATAATAACTTCTTAGGATTAGCGAACGAGAAATCCTACATTAGGTCAGATCAGCCTAAGATCTTCCTTAGATATCATATGAATAGTGGGAGATACTTGTACACCGAGATATTAATTTGACAATGTACATCATGATGACTTCATGAGTTAGCCTAGTATTCATGATTGAGAGTGGATATTTAATCTAACCAATAGGAGTATAACCTAGTTGAGTGCGATGATTTCATAAGTTTAGGGGTCCTAGAGAGGAAATCCCAATATACGCATTAAGTAAGAAGGAGCATGAAAGTATATGTATTAAATTATGTATATGTATGTATAAGTATGCATACGGTTTGTGGATGCATGTAGGAGTGTTGGGAACTTAGCTAGGACATGTACTTCAAATGCATGCTTATGAAGGCTCCCCAACCCTAAAGTACTAAGTACTTTAGATTCATAGATGAGACCATAATGTGTCAAGATCGTGGACTTACCACGATACTGAATGACTAATGAAATATGTGGAGTGTTCAGAACTTATTTAGGATGCACGTACCTCAATGCATGCCTACGGAGGGCCCCCCTAAGGTACCAAGTACCTTGGAGTCATAGCATGAGACACGAACACATGTCAAGACCACTGACTATCCATGAGATTAAAGTGTGCTAACTAAATGAACCTACCATGAGAGGATAAGTATCAATCTCCTAAAGGACCAAATGATTGGATTGTGCAGACCCATATGAGGGATGATCTAAGTATGAATCGTACAGATTGAATGGTATGGTGATATGAGATGTATGGTGATATAATGTGAGATGTATGATAATATAATATGTGGTGTATGATGATTAGTGATTGGTAGAAGTTCCACTATTTCGAGAAGATAATGGTAATCATAAGATCTCTGGACTGCTTTTGATTGATTGAAGGATATGAGCAATGTGCATGATCGTACGCCTTGATTGTTTCCCTACGCGATCGAGGTTTTTTACCAATGGTTTTTGCCCTGTTAATTTGTTGGAATTAAGGTTGATTTGTTCAATGCAATAAAATGAATTCGGATTAATCAAAAACTGTAAATTTAATTATTTACAAGCGGTCAATTTTTTCACTTGGGCAAGCTCAAGGTCAACTCAGGGAGGCCACTATCTCCTTAGGTTATTTTCAGAGAGACATTTTTTGGTATTTTTAGATGCTATAAATGAGTGAATGCATTTTTGACGAAGTTCGTGGGCTAAAATTCAAATTACGATTAAATTAATTCCCAAAATCCTTCAACTTGGCCAGAATGTGAATATGATGAAGATAGACTACTATATTTTTTTTAATTTTTCGATGTAAAATGAATTAATTATAAATAAAATATGCATACTAGGTGATTTGAGAAAGTTAATTTTAATAAATACAAACGTCAATGATTTCCGGAAATTAATTTATTCTAGACAGGTCTAGTATACTAAGTGAGGAATTAATTAAAAATCGATTACTAGAATCACCATTTCATTTATTTTGGCATCGATATGTGTGCAAATGAGATGAAATTTGAATATAATGTAGAAAAACCTAAAATCTACTTATCCTAAATTTTTGAGAATTTTTGGAGCTATAATTAATCCAATAACAGTTAAAGATCATGTAGAGGGCTAAATATATTATTTTCACAATAATAATTATAGTAAATCAATCATTTCTCATAAAAATGCAAATAAATATCCACATGATAAAGCAACAGTTGTTCTGCATAATGCAATTTTTAAAATGACAAAATGAGACTAAATGAATGTTCAAAATAATGCCCAAAGACAGGGGGCTAAATGCAATATTACAGTAATAAAATTGATAAAAGACTGAGCTGATTGGACTTAAATGCAATTACCTCTACATATAGGGGGTCTTCATGCAAAATGCCAAGCCCAGCATGTACATAACACCTGCTTCCAGAGGGCAGAGGTTTTGGTGTTATTTACGAGGGCTTCAGGGGGTTTCTTGCAAAAGCACCAAATTGGGAGGTGCTTCAGCATGCGACTGGGACGGTTCCTTCCTTCCTCATGTTCGATGGACCCGATGGAGGCGGTAGATGGGCTATGTGGCAAGTGGAGGCAGCTGCTCTACGATGACGACAGAGACGGTGAGATGGAGGTCGTAAGAGGTTGCGATGATTGCACGGGGCGTTCAGTTGATGCAGGTGGTTGCGTTCGTGCTGGAGGAGTCAAGAAAGGAGGGTCTACGAGCTGGAAACCGCGACTGACACACGACCGAGGTGGCGGGCGCACCGCGAGCGAAGGGGAATGCTAGTGGTGCTGGTGTAGGTTCGACCTGTTGATGTTGAAGGAGATGGTGGGCTCGTGTGAAGAGGCAGTACGATGGTAGTGCAGGTTTTTAACCCAAGAAATCGAGCGGTCGTATATTCCACACAAGGCGGGAACACAATCATCGAAGTGACCAACAAGAAATCCGGATTAAAATAACAATTAACCCGCAATCAATGATCAAGCAATGAAAATAGTATGGAGTTAAAATTTATTTCATTTAACTCTACAAATATGTGTATATTGCAAGTAGTGTAGAGTTCCGAACACATGGAGCAAACTAGATAGAATGAGTTATGAAGCACAAAAGATGATTTTGAAGACTTTGTCTATATTTCTTTTCATGGATTTTTTATTTTTACTTTTTTATTTTATTTTTGTTTTATATTTTTGTATTTTATTTTTAATTTTATGTTTTGATATTTTCTTTTTATATTTTTATATTTATTTTTCTTTTAAAATATAATATAGATATATAAAGAGTATATATACAATATAGACTAATATAGATCTCAATAATAATAATAATAATAATAATCACTTTTAAAATATAATATAGATATATATAAAGAGTATATATACAATATATACTAATATAGATATAAATAATAATCATAGTCAAAATGAAGAAAATAAAATATTTTGGGTTTTCTAATATTTTTAATCTTTTCCTGATTTTTCAGAAAAATTTCCTAATTTTTATAGATTTTGAAAGTGAAAAATACCCTAAATCAGGGTTTCATTAAATAACCAAAATTGAAATGAAGATAAAAATATCAAATGATTTCAAAAAATCTTAAAATCAATTTTAATAGATAGATAATAATATAAATAAAATTTATAATTAGAAAATATAAATTTTATGGATTTTTATACTTTTATAAGAGTTTTTAGGGATTTGTAATTTTAAGAGTTTTCTTTTGTAATTTTTATGGATTTTTTGTCTAGAGTTGAAAAATAACTAGATAAATAAGAAAGTTATTTTTTGGAATTTTTTAAAAAGATTTTATATTTTTTGGAATTTTATACGGTAAACAAGGATTAGTAGTGCCCTTTTGATTATAAAATAGTAGCGGTGTCTAAAAAGGAAATGCAAAAATATAGCATGAATCTATGTCAAGTCAGGCACTTAAATCTATTTTTTGGTATTTTTTGGAGTACAATTGCTATTTAAAATAAATAGAGACAACATAGAGAAACTACAATATTGGCAAGGGCATTTTATAAATAAAATAAAGTCTAGGGGCCAACATGCAATTTCTCCATAAATATGCAACACGTACAAAAAGTTACTGGTCCTAATACAAATATACAAACCCCCAAGGGGTCCCCTACACAATGCCCGCGCCTCACACACAGCACCTGAGGTGACATGACGGAGGACCTAGATGTAAATACAGAAAGTCTAGGGACTTGGACGCAAATATTACAGAATTAAAATAAATGCAAATGATTGTTTAAGCATTAAATTTTAAATACAAAATAGGGGGGTTAGAGGTGCAAAATACCCACAGCGAACACGATCGAATGACGACCTCCCTTCCACTTATCCATGTGTCCCAACGAGGGAGTCCGATGACGCTTCACTACGGACGGCTCTGATTAGATCCAGGAAAATGATCTGACGGCTGTGATGCTCTGGATCCGATAATATATGTACGTCTGGGCAGTCATTCTTGATCCGACAATAGAGAGAGTCTGAGGAAGAATAAGGAGGAGTCTACGGCCAGGCAAGCTTCCTCCATTGATATGGGTCTCCTCCGTCATCCGCTAGCGCTCCAAAATTGCCCAAAATGCTCCTAGGAGAATCCTCGAACGATCGGCAGTATTATATCAGTGTGAGGACTGCTTGTGCGTCGACACGAGGTGGAAGACGTCCAGCTACTCCAGGTATCTTCTTTGCGGAAAATCGATGCCTAATGGTGCCCTTAGGCCTCTAAACCCTACATGCGTTAGATATAACAAAACGAGGAGGGATATGGAGTCTTCTTTGGTGGAGACAGAACGGGAGTGGGTCGGATGGGTGCCTTCGGCGAGATAATGGAGGTGGCGGTGCTAATCACCATATCCAAAAAGGATATAGGTGGATGGGCTGGCGGGGAGCAAAGGGAAATGATAAAGGAGTGAAATGGAGGTGGTTGTGTGGTCGGGTGACAAGTTGTCACGATGAAAAGGGTTCACCAGAGCGAGGCTCGGTGAACTAGGAGGAGTTGATCTATGACTAATAAACACAATTCAAGATTAAAATAGAAGTTAAAAACGATCATAGGAACTAAATGAAGCTAGAAAAATGAAGAATAAGGGTACCTCACCTACTTGAACTGGGAATAAGAGACCTCATGACCAAGATGGTCGGAGTTGGTTGGAGACGACATTCAACTCGCCTGACCATGCCTCTAAGGAGGTAGAGAGGGGCCTGTCACATCCCTCGATCTGGAGCTCGAAAAAGGAGGGCCAAACAAGGTCAAAAGAGGTTCCAATTTGAGAGGGAAGCCGGATGGAGCTTATGTACAGGCTGACCAAGCGGATGGAATGATTGAGGGAGTCAGCTCGATTCAATGACACACACCAAGAGGTAATCACCCGACGTGTATGAGCATGGATTGAGAAAAAAATTGCAGAAGGAACCCACGCCAATAGGTGAAAGAATCGACTGTAAAAAATCGAGAAGAAGGGTTAGGACGTAGGTCTAACAAAGTGGGGGCTTCAGTTAGAGAGTTGACTGAGGTCAATGGGCGGAGGAATCTGGTTGGTCCACGTGAACCAACTTTTACACCTTAACTCCAAAAAATACAAAAAGGAGTCTGAAACCTAATTTTCACACCTTAACTCCAAAAAAATACGAAACCAACTTCATTAAATAGCTTATTGAAAGTTAGGGTTTTTATTAGTTGTGCCCCTTTGAGATATTACAACTTCAGTTATGTCCATCCCATTTTTGGAATATTAGTTGTGCCCTCAACTTCTTGTCGTTTTATCACTTGTGCCCCTCTATTACTTTACCCGTCAATAATTTGAACCTAACCATGTTTTTCTCAAATCATGGTATAATTAAGAGGGGCATATTCGTAAAAAAAGTCCACATACCCCTTTCACTCTTCCTCCCTCCTCCTCATCCTCCAACTCTTCCTTCTCCGACCACCTCCTCATACATCCCCTTCTCCTTCTTCACCATCAGTAGCAGCATGTCGACGGCGAGGTCGTGAGTTCTCGATCTTGTTTATGGTTTAGTTATATTAGTTCCATTCCATCGTCAGTTGACGATCTTAATTGATGTCCATTCCCATTTTTCTTGTTATCCGTACTGTCGGATTCCTTATTCTTTGTGATTCATCATAACACCATATTTTGTTCGATCGAGCTCCAATTCAGCCCCGATTGAATAAAGTTGCAATTGTTTGTTACCTCTATCATGGTATCCCATGTTCTAAAGAGGGACAAATCAATGTCTACAAAGAACATTGAACGCATTACAATTCTCAACTAATCATTTGACCTGGAGCACACATATGAACCGTCAAACAAAGCTTCCATCTCCCCGAGGTCGCAAGCACACGAGAGGGGGCACTGCGGGTAAAGGAGGTGGTGGCGTTGAGAGTGGAGAGGGAGGTGTAGGGGCGGAGGGAGGAGGCATATGTGCGTAGGGAGGTGCTGGGGGTGGTCAGGAGGAGCCAGTGGAGGAGCAGGAGGCGGGGAGGAGGAAGAGAAGGGGGATGAAGAGGAAAAGGATTGGGGAGGAGGAGGAGGAAGAAGAAGTGTCCGGACATTTCAATCCATTTTGTAAAACTAATTCCTATTGTGTCCTCAAAGTTAACGTCCATTTGCGTTGGAAATGGACGACAACTAATCCGAGGGGCACGTGTGATAAAACGGTAGAAGTCGGGGGCACAATTGATATTCCCAAAAGGAGAGGGGCATAACTGAAATTGCAATATCTCAAAGGGGCATAACTGATAAAAACCCTAGAAATTATGTACAATTAAAGGTGATTTTGATATATTTTGAGTTTTTATTTGAGAGATATGGGTCTGGGAAGTTGGGATTTTGGAATTTTATTCAGACTTTAATTTTTACCATGTACATTATTTTCTATGAAATCAATTTTATATTTTTCTATACACTATTATCTACAACTTTCATGTACAAAGTTTCTTTATTTGAGGTATAAAAAGTGGAAAATAAAATAGGTCCCAAAATGCATGAATAATGAATTATTGAAAGGGATTTTTATTGTATTTTGGACCCTTATCTCCCCCTACTTTATTCTTTATCGACCTAGTCATTGAGTTACCTAGGTCTCGAGGTTTAGGGTTATAAAATATCTTTGATATTTCTTTTCTTTTATTTACTCTATAACTTTGAATCAAAAATAAATTTTTATACGATATTTGTACAATAATGCATGAATGTTAAGTTATGCAAATTAAAGCTATTTACATGCATATACTAGGGGTTTTAAGGTCAAAATGATAGAATAAAGGTGATGAAATTGAGATTCATCACTGTGTTGCTGGAGGTGATGGGATCACACACAGTTATGGGCGACAGGCGTGCGAGGTTGTTGGAGAGATGTGATGTAGTGGCGGTATATGTTGTTGCTGGAGTTTGAGCGAGCGCACAAGGCTCATCTCCGATTCTTGCCTCTAGAGGTGCAACAACTGAACATCTCAAAGCTCAGCAACAAAGGTTGAAGCTTGCTGCTACGTGGATAAAACACCACGGATCTTGCTGGAGTGGAGCCCTAGCTCGTCGGCATGTCAACCAACCTCGGGTAGCTGTCACCTGTCGAGGTTCTTTAGGAGCTTGAAGCCTTCAATGGAGTTCTCTCACAGTTAGCGAATAATTTACGACGGGGATAGGGATGTGGTTTTAATAGCAGTTAGAGGAAGAGCATAATGGGTAAGGAGAGGTTGTTGTGACACGGTCAGGGCAGTTGCGCAGCGTGCATGAGGGCCCAGGCGATGCAGGTTTATGGAGATCGAGGGGAGAGAGAGAAGGGGTCGCAGGAGGGGGAGGTTTATGCTGCAGCATCGCACGAGACGGGTTGTTGCAGGTGATGCATGCACACTGCGCAACGTGGGCGGTTGTGCAAGGCCATAGGAAGCGGGCGGCGCCAGGTAAGTGTCGCACATGAGAATGGGGAAGGAGAGGGGTAGGCCACGTGGGTGCAAGGGCATGACCGCGTGGCAAACTTAATAAAAAATGAAATTAAAAATGAAATTAAAATGAAATAAATTATTATTATTATTATTAAAATAATTAAAATCAAGGTAAATAAAATAATTATAGTTAATAATTAAAATAATCAATAATTAAAATACATAAACAGATAATAATTAAATAAATAAATAGTAAAATAAAAATTGCAGAAAAATAAAAAAATAAATGTAAATAAAATTTTAAAAAGAAATAACAAAAGGAGTCAAATCAAAAAATGCTCAACACGAAAGTTGCTCGTCTCAACGAGATGTACAACTTTTGTGAAGAATTAAAAATCAAAAGAAGTCATCTGTACAAAAAGTATTTTTGGGGTTATCTTATAGGTATAAAATACCACATTTTATCTTTTGCAGGTTTTTTTATCATTTTTAAATAAGAGAAAAAAATCAAAATAAAATCATATAAAATATGAAACAAATATTTACAACTTAATCTATATTTTAGATTTTTATAATAAAAAAATAAAAAATAAAAGAAATGGTAGTTTGGTCGATATGTACAATGTACAATAGCGGCCCAAAACTCAAGTTTCACATACGAACTTCGATTATTTTGAATTTGATCGTATTTTGAAGGTAATTGAATGTACATTAATTCAAAAGTGAGTAGGGGTCCATAGGAGACTATATAAGAGAGACATTTATATTTTAAGGTGCTTAGTCTCAAACTAGGGTTTAGGTTTATTGGTCAATTTTACAAGATAGTGTTTTTTTGATATTTTTACTTTATTAATGTTAGTAGTATATACACTATAGAGTTTATTTATTAGATTTAGAGTTCGTATAAAATATATATAAATAGGTTAAGCTAGCTAATATACAAGTGAATATGTACAAGTGAATTTGGCTTCTTATTTCATACCAATATGCATGCTAAAATCTAGATATTAATTCTAAATGCATGAATGATAAGAATGCAAGATTAATAATGAATCACAGATAATTACTCAAGAACAAAGCTCTATTTTCAAATTTAGAGTGATGAATCACACATTCAACCACCTATACTTAAACCTTACTCGTCCCCGAGCAACTAAAATGAAATGCAAAAGTGAAAATGATTTTGGATTTCATACCAAGGTCATGAACAAAAGGTATAAATGGAGCTCAAGTCGACCTTTGGATTAATAATGTGACTGAACCTTATTGGGAATTGAAGTTAATACCTAACAACCTTTGAGTTCCACAAGTCTCTATTATGGTCGCCTCAATAGTCAGGTCAGAACAAATCCTCATTCACAAATTCCGATGACTATGAATCTTATTATACTGTGTAAGTGAAATATAACTCTCCACATCAGAAATGATAAAGAAACAACCTCCTCTAATAAGGTAACTCTAATTCCCCGGTCTAGCAACTCTTTCCTCGAGGAGCGAGGAATTCTCTTATAAGTTCAAGTGCAACCATCTCAAGAAGAGGAGGTAGAGAAGAGAATGGTTTGTGACCAGTGTAGTCACATATGCGTGGAGCTTGACCATTGTAGCCAAGTCTCTAGCTGCAGGCTTCCTTGGTATGAGACTTTAAATCATATGCCTTGCTTATTTGAATATACATACTCCAACATGCATATCCCCTTTTTGGAGTTATTTTTTTCTTTTGTTTGAACTATATACAAGGTGAAACATGTCAATAAGGAGTTTTTCTTCTTGATCCACTAGACTATCCCTCTTTTGAAACTTTATTGCAACCCACAACATCCCGTCGTTAAATGTCAATGCCACTAGACTAGGTTGAGATGCATTACCTTCCCTAGAGGAGGACAGATGTTTCCACCCATGTGCTACTCCAAGCCAAAGGATTCTACCTCCTAACCACATCATCAAAGAAGAGTTATGTGCATGGTGCTTGTCAAGTTAGGTCACTGTTTAAGAGAATCATACGTATGTATGAAATATTCTACTTAGACCAATCAAGATGATATGTGAACATAGACTTGTGGACTCAAAGAATTAAGTCACTCATCATGAAAAATCTTAACTCCAGTTCCTATAAGATTCCTCTGAAGTTAGGTTAATTAAAGTCAAATCTAATCCATCCTCGACTTCTATTCATAACTTGGTTTAAAACCCACTAACTTTTCACTTTACATATGCTAGATATGCAGATGAAATATAGATGACATGCAATATAGGTGAATTAAGTGCAAGACATTTTTTTGAATGCAAGGATGATATGCAAGAGTGAATAAGAAGTCTATATTTTATAATTGTTATTATAGTTTTTCAAAAATATGATATACATCCTATTTTACAACAAACTTTACAAGAGTATTATTTACAAGAAATTTACACGTATTATACAAATTATACAAGTATACATGTATTTTACAAAAAAAAAGTTTTTTTTTCAATTTTTACCCACCCCATAATTATTGCATAATGTATACAAAAATATGCGAAAGTACGAGCTATGGGTAAAGTACATATGTAATATATACATGCCCCCTATACTTACTATATGTTATGTCCTCGGAGCATGAGAAACGAGGAAAAGACATAGCTCATGTTAAGTGTACGAGAGCTAAAAGAATGGATGTATATAAGTTGACCTGCCCTCTATTCTTAGGCTCTAGTTAGCCTAGGTATACAATAAGATAAAAAATGGGACGGTCGATGTCAAGAAGAGAAATGAATGAATATATACACATGGAGGGCATCGGTCCCCCTTATACTTAGGCTCTGGTCAGCCTAATTATAGGAAAGGAATGTGTGTGAGAATCGAGAGAATATACACAGAGATCAAGAAGGTTTGTAACGAATCTTCTTGCATGACAGAGGAGATGGGGAATATACAAGTGAGTTGATGCCAGAATCGTCCTTAGATGAATAATAGTGAGGTCAAGGGATTTTCCAACGAGGGTCGACACATGGCTGCTCGCTCAGATATGGCTTAAGAATAACAAAACTGAGTTTACTCATATAAATCACCTCATCCATACCCAATGAGGACTCCTCAGAAAATTCCTTGTATGGTGTGTTGAAGGAAAGTTTCCTAGCCAATTTTCTATAACCTGAATCATTGAGAGGGAGAGGAGAGTGACATGCCTGAGGAGTTCGGATGAATGCCTTGAGGAATCAGTTCTCAACTTCCTTTCACTGGATAACCGACTCGGGGATGCAACAACCATATTTTTGAGTAGGGTCAATTTGGTCTTGGTTGTCTCCTTTGTTGTAGGTCTGGGATGTGTTGCGGTGTTGACCATGGGTACCTCATCAGATGAGTCTCCATATATATTATAATATACCCGAAGGGTCAATGCATGTCTCGGGAAGGTGTTAGTGATCTCAGTTGGATTGGCTTTATTAGTCACATATGTCATATCATTGAAATGGTCAAGACAATTAGCAAAAGTTGTGTCCGACTCAATGACAGCTTCAGGTTGTGACTCTTTTATTGAAGCTGACACAATGGTGGTGATGGAAGCGATAAGAGTCGTGGATGTGTGGGGAGTCTCTTAATCAACGGTCAACTCGATAGTCGATATCTTAGGTGTACTAGAGAGGTGGGACTCATCTACCTCTCGATGATCACGACTGTCAGCAGCTTTGTGGGTTACCTTAGAGTAGAATGTGTCAAAGAATAGGTAAGGTCGAAGTGCTCCCGATGCCATAAAGTCGATTTCCCAAGTCTCACAATCAATAGTCGCCTTATCCAAGGCTAAGAACGGCTTCTCAAGAATAATCAGAGATTGGGTAAACTCTCCTTGGTGCTAAATGTCAATGATCGTGAAGTCTACCTAGAGTAGAGCACCTTAGAAAGTAATGATGACTGAAATGGTTCGTCTCGACCTTTTTATATATCGATTAGACAACTGAATGATATTTCTCGACTTCCTGATTGGACCCAGTTTGAGCTTATCAAAACGGAGGTCAGGAGGATATTTATCGATGAGTCATCATCGATTCTTACATGGGTGAAGATAGTGTCTTTGATTTCACATTCAACCCTAGGCATCCACTTCACTTTGTGCTTTTGGTCTTTCTCCCCATCACCAAGGAGGTGGCCATAGACACTAGATGTTTCTCAGTCCTCCTCTTATTACCTGGACTATTGGGAATCATTTTACTCCTCACAAATCTTTCAAGGATAGGGAAGTAATCTTTGACCTTTGTTAAGGGAAGCTTAAGAATCAATTCCTCAACAATGGCTTCCTTGAGGGCATGATCCGATTTTTTTAAATCATTTTCAATTTATATGATTTTTTTGGAATTTTCAAATTTTTGGTGTTTTTAATATGTTTCTGCTCAATTGGAGGATATTGGTGAGATCTTGAAGTCTCACACTCAACATACCTAGACTCTGGCATGTAATGTTGGGTCGAGTATGAACCATCTAAATGGCAGATATTGGTAGGAGCCTCAAATAACAGAGTCAATGAAGGAAGGGCTTGTAAGTCTAGCTCATGAGTCCAAGACCGTGCATGTGTAGACTCTTCGAATTTGTGATATGAGGACGGGTCAATGTAAACTTGATTACTAAAATCAATCAAGTTTAGGAAATCATGATGCGTAGGCCTCTCTATTTGGGTTGTTCGATTGACCAAGTTGTACCCTAAGGTCAAGTCAGGATGTCTATTTGTGATTTGTTGACTTGTCCCACCTTTCATATGAAGAGGAGATGAAGTATGTAGGGGTAGGTACTTCTGCCAGTTATTCGTCTCAATAGTGACTTACATATTGAATGGTTATTTAATTCCAACAAGCTTTATAGAATATGGTGAGTCAGCCCAAGATGGAAGAGGATCCAAGGTACTAAAATGTAGAGTAGGTGAGAATTGCGGAGAAGTGGAGAAACCAGTCAAGGTTCTGACTTCATAATCGAGGCGGGGTAACGAGAAGAAGAGTAGTTGCGGAGAAACCGTCTCGAAGAGTGGATTCTGCTGGAAGGAATAAGAAGGGGCTAGGAAGTCGGTCGGAGGTTCGTCTTCATAGTTGCAATAGGGTGGGGAATCCATCTCGAAGAGAGGGTTCATGGAGGAGAAAGATGGTGAAGATGGTCGGTACAGAAACTGATGAGCCGACATCTTCGAGAAGGAATGAGAGCGGGTTGATGTGAAAATGTGTATATACACAGAGGGATAATGCGCATGGATAGACACAAGACAAGCGTAAGAGCAAACCCTTAGTTTCACCAACTCAACTCTTTTATCTTTTCAATTTAGTTGGTGACAAATGCAAGTCTTAAAAGATTAACGAGCGGTTAGGTGCCTATACTTCCCTATAGTCTGTCCCGATTCTTACGACTAGTTGCATCCACTTTCAGCCAGTATAGGAGTAAGTGCGGACCTTATAAACACGACTGCCCATTACTTAAGGATGGAGCCTTACACAATGTTCTCTAAACCTCCCAGTATGCCAAGGAAATCCGGATTGTTTACCGGCTAACCGTCGATCCTCACTGAAAAGTGGTTGATCGTTTTTGTAGAACTAGTGATCTATATAAAAATCCTAGCTTAGCCCTATCCTAATGTCCTCTCTCTCTTACTTGCAAGTAAATCGAATAATGACGTGGCTGCTCTCCCGCAAACAAGGGTTAATTTTAGTCAATTTTTTGGTCCAATTTAATTAACAGTCCCAATTCTAGAGATTAGTTGTCACTATAATTATTCCACACGAGCAATCACGTCTACCATCCAGTCCCAATTCCTTTAACCTAGGTTTAGAAAAACCTAGAGAGAGAATCAGAAAAAGCTGATGCAATCAAAAAAACGGGGATCGATGCTTGAGTAAGAATACTTATAGTGCCTCCAGATCTCTATCTGCAGGATGCAATACAAAATTGAAATTTTTTACTATATGAAATGCAAATGAGAAAACTGTTCCCAGACATGCAGTTCTACTATCAAGCGGTGAACAATTTAATTTTAACTAATAGATATGCGGTCTTACGTCACGATAAATGTGATATGTGGTCCTAGATAGTATGAGCAGAACTAAAAAATTCCAAAAAAATGCTCAGAGAGACGCTAGTGTAGATCTTAGTCTACATCAGGCAATCACACAACCACAATGGGGACAACATCCAATCTTGAATCAAGCTTGAGATTCCAAACGGAATCAACTAGAAATCAAGCAACTAAAACTAAATTATCTCTTCTCAAATAATATTTTCTTATTGGCACCTCAACAACCAGCTCTCTCCATGAATCGCCTGCCTCCGATGCACTTCGAGATGTGTCGACTTCAAGAAAGCTGCTCCAAGTCCACCAGGCCCTAGCACAAAAAGATAAAATTATATTATAGAGATAGAAAATAAAGGAAAAAGGCTGAAAAATAATAGAGAAAAATTCACAAGAAAAAACGGGGGTTATACTACCTGGGAGTGGAAAACCTAAAATCAAGATTTTGTAAAAATTAACCTAAACTGTGCCTTCCTAGCAATGGTGCCATTTGATAATACCCTGGAATGACCTAGTTAATTTGTTGGAATTAACGTTGATTTGTTCGTTGCAGTCGGGCAAATTCAGATTAATAAAAACCAAAAATTTCATTATTTGTTAATTAAGGCTAGCAGTCAATTTTTTTACTTGGGTAAGCCCAAGGTCAAACTCAGAGAGGCCACTGTCTCCTTAGGTTGATTTTTAGATGATCTAGAGATTGGATTTTCAGAGAGATATTTTTTGATATTTTTAGACGCGATAAATGAGTGAAATGCAATTTTGACGAAGTACGGGGGCTGAAATGCAAAATACAGTCAAATTAAGTTAAAAATGCCTCTAACTTGGCCAGAATGTGAAATATAATTAAATTAGGCTACTATAATTTTGTTTGGATTTTTTCGATGCAAAATGAATCAATTATGAATACAATATGCAAACTAGGTGATTTTGAGAAAGTTAATTTTAATAAATATAAAACATCAATATTTTCCAGAAATTAATTTATCCTCGATAAGTCTAGATGAGAGATATCTAGAATAATTTTTAATTCCTAAAAATACTAATAAGGAATTAATTTAAAATCAATTACTAGGATCACCATTTCATTTATTTTGACCCGATATGCGTGTAAATGAGATGAAGTTTGGTTACAGTGTAGAACAGCCTAAAATCTACTTATTTTGATTTTTTGGAAATTTGTGTAGCTATAATTAATGTAATACCAATTAAAGATCATGTAGAGGGAAAAATATGTTATTTTCACAATAATAATTATATTAAATCAATCAATGATCATAAAATTGCAAATAAATATTCATGTGATAAAGCAACAATTGTTCTACAGAACGCAAATTTTAAAATGACAAAATGATGCTAAATGAATGTTCAAAATGATACTAAAGCGAGGGACCTAAATGCAATATTACAGAAATAAAATTGATAAAAGAACTGAGCTAAGTGGACTTAAATGCAATTACTTTTACATATGGGGGTCTTCATGCAAAATGCCAAGCCAAGCACGTGCATAACACGCTTCTAGAGGGCGAGGGTTTCAGTATTATTTGTGAGAACTTCAGGGTGTTTCTTGCAAAAGCACCAAAATGGGAGGTGCTTCAGCACATGATTAGGGAAGTTCCTTTAGTCTTCCTGTTTGATGGACCCGATGGAGGCGGTAGGCGAGCCAGCTGAGGAGTGGATGTGGCAGCTCTGCGACGATAGTGGGGATGGTGAGGTGGAGGCTGTAGGTAGTTGCACGTTGGGTGTTCAATCGACGTAGGTGGTTGCATTCATGCTGGAGGAGGCGAGGGAGGAGGGTCCACGCACAGTGAAGATGTGGCGGTCGCACAGAGCATGCTGGCAGACATGCTAGAGGCCGTGACCAACACATGGTCGAGGTAGCGAGGGCGCACCGCGAGTGAAAGGGAGCGTTGGTGGTGCCGGTGCAGGTTCGGCCTGTTGATGTCGAAGGAGATGGCAGGGCTCACGCGAAGAGGCAGTACGACGGTAGCGCGAGCTGTTGGAAGTGATGGGACCGCGTACGATTGTGGGCGGCGGCCGTGCGAGGTTGTTAGAGAGATGCGATGCAGTGGGCGGTATATGTTGTCGCTGGAGTTTAAGCGAGCATACATGGCTCGTCTCCGATTCTTGCCTCTATATGTGCGACAACTGAACACCTCAAAGCTCGACAACGAAGGTAGAAGCTTGCTGCTACGTGGATTAAACACCAAGGATCTTGTTGGAGTGGAACCCTAGCTCATCGTTGTATCAACCGACCTCGGGTAGTTGTCACCCGTCGAGGTTCTTTAGGAGCTCGAAGCCTTCAATGGAGTTCTCTCACAATTAGTGGATAGTTTACGACAGGGACAGATATGGGGTTTTAGTAGCAGATGGAGGAGGAGCGGAATGGGCGAGGAGAGGTGGTTGCGATACAGTCAAGGTGGTTGTGCAGTGTATGCGAGGGCTCAAGCGATGCATGTTGATGGAGATTGAGGAGTGAGAGGAAGGGGTCGCAAGAGGGGGAGGTGCATGTCGCAGCATCGCACGAGGCGGGCTGTTGCAGGTGATGCGCGCACGGCGCACGCCGTGGGATGCGGGTGGTTGCGCAAGGCTGCAGGAAGCGGGAGTCACGAAGGGGAAGGTCACACGCGAGAATGGGGAAGGAGAGGGGGAGGTCACGTGGCGCATAGGAGCGCAACCACATGGCAAAATTAATAAAAAAATAAAATAAAAATGGAACAAATAATAATAATAAATAAATAAATAAAATAATTAAAATCAAGGTATATAAAATAATTAAAGTAAATAATTAAAATAATTAATCATAATTAAAATGAGTAGATAGATAATAATTAAAATAATAAATAATAAAATAAGATAAAAAAATGGGGGTGACACGTGACGGCTCTATGAGCCGCCACGTGCCGCTTCCAGAAGAAAAACAAAAATTAAATGTAAAGAAAAATAAAAAAAAGAAATAACAAAAGGAGTCAAATAAAAAAGTGGTCAACAAAAAAGTTGCTCGTCTCAATGAAGATCTATAACTTTTGTGAAGAATCGAAAATCAAAAGAAGTCATTTGTACAAAAAATATTTTTAGGGTATCTTATAGGTATAAAATATCACATTTTCATCTTTTTGCATATTTTTTATCATTTTTTAAATAATAAAAAAACAAAATAAAAATAAGATAAAATATGAAACAAATATTTATAACTGGATTTTTAATAATATAAAAGGTATTTTGGACAATATGTACAATATGCAATAGGGACCCAAAACCCAAATTTTACATACGAACTCCGATTCTTTTGAATTTGATCTTATTTTGAAGGTAATTGAATGTACATTAATTCAAAATTAAGTAGGGGTCCATAGAAGAGAAATATTCACATTTTAAGATGTTTAGCCTCAAACTAGAGTTTGGGTTTTATTGGTCAATTTTACAAGTTAGTATTTTTTAATATTTTTCCTTCATTATTGTTAGTAATATATACACTATAGAGTTTATTTTATTGGATTTGAATTTAGTATAAAATAGATACAAATAGGTGAATATGTACAAGTGAATTTGGCTTCTTATTTCAAGCCAATACGCATGCTAAAATATAGATATTAATCTTAAGAGCATGAATGATAAAAATGCAAGGTAAACAATGAAATGCAGCTGATTACTTGGGAATGGATATCTATTTTTAACTTTTAAAATGATGAATCACATATTCATCAGATGGATAGTGGAGTTTGGGCGGTTCCGCGATGGTGATCACATGTGTTGTTGCTTTGCCTCACTAGTTGATGTTAGTCTGATGAGAGGTTGTGAAAATATTTGATAATGCAAGACTCATAGAAATATTCCACCTATAGAAATACTTCAAATGAGTCAAGAATAAATACTAAAAGAAATTAAGATTATGAATTTTTCTTGTGTTATGCTCAGAGGATGTAGCAAACCTGAGAGTGGGGAGAAACTCTCATGGTTCTGATGGATTTTGATGAGTGTTGTCTCGGTCCGACAACTCATGTGATTTTTCCCATTGTCCAAATGGCGAGATGGCCTACCTGACTCGGTTTGTACCTACAATTTTTCTGATCTACAGTTCTATGGTGGGTGACACACAGTTTAATATTTGTACTTTGTGATAAGGATGTACCTGGTGCAGTCTCGTTTGATCCATTGTGTACTCATTCCCAGATATTCCCTTGTGGTAGATAAGCTTGGGTTGATGGGTGATAACTCGATAAATCGGCCCTTTAAGAGTGCTGAATTAGCATTTGGAATTGTCGTAGCAGTCGGGCCAACTCAGTTCATCAAAAGACCATCTCATTAAATATATATATATATATCAATCAAACAAAATGGTCGTGAATGTTTTACTTGGTAAGATACCAAGGTCGAACTCAGGGACACGAGCCTCTCTCGTATTAGTCGGATTTTAGTCTATTTAGCTAAGTGTTGAGTTAAAGCATATCTCTAGGTCAAAGCATGCACGACAATACAACAATGCATTAAAAATAAACATGCATTTTTTTATCAATTTTTATCAAGCAAAATAAATGCCATGTGATGCAATGGAAATATGCCCTAGGTAAAAATGATGAGCAAAATTTAATATGAGTCAATTTCAAGTTCAAATATCAATCAGGCTTGATGAACAAAATTAGATTAGGCACAAGTTAAAGATTTAAGAGGCACATGGCAAATAAAATAATACATCAGAATTCATATATCCAAAATTGAGAATTAAACATACCATTAGAAAGTGCATCAAACAAGCTTCGAAATGGAACTGAAATCAACTAAATCGGACACATGATGCTCAAGATATGCAAGATCAAAGACAAGGGCATAAATGAAAGAAAACATGAAATAAAAATTGCAGACAGGTCCTTGGAAGGGACTAAAATGTAAATAAATAAAGGAGCGGGTCCTTCCCTGTAAATTGCCCATACGCACAGGGGCATTTTTGCAAATACTAAAAGTCGTGAGGGTAAAAGTGCAAAATGCCCACAGTGTACGTTCGCTGCATGTGATCTGGACCTGAATGCAAAATGGAGAAGTTTGGAGGGCGTCTCTGTAAATTGCCCAGATGCGCACGTGCCAAGCACGTGCCATCCAGGCTTGGAGATAGGCGCGGAGTCGGTAGAGGTTCGATGTTGCTTCGGCTTGTCTCGGCTGAGGCTCGGACTCGGTCGAAGCTGCTGATGGTTCGGCAAAGGCTCGGAGGAGGCACGGAGCATCCAAGCCTGGAGGCTCGGAGGCTGAGGCTCGGTGAAGGCTCTCAAACTGCCACGTGGTCGAATGTCGGCCATTGGATTGTGAAGATCCAAAGGCTACCGGTGAAGGAGCTGGTGGACGACGTGGCTGCATCAGAGCCGTTGGATGGGCTCCAAGGAGGAACATCCAATGGCGCCTGTACTGTCTCCCTCGGCCGAAGGCGGGCGGCGATTTCAGAGCTCCGGCAAAGGTGCGTCTCCTTCGCCGCTCGTTATCAGCTGATGGTGACCTCCCCAGAGCTCCTTAGATAGACGTCGGAGAAGATGGGAGCTCAGGGGAGGTCCAGGAGCCTCTGGATCTGTGCGTCGGAGCTCGAGTAGTTGATGCGGAGTTGAAGAAGCTGGCTCCGGCGTGCTCTCCGACCATTAAAGAAGATTGATGACCTATAGTGTTAGGAATACATAGCCGAAGCCTAAAAAAAATTGCGTGCGTGAATGGGGTGGAATGAGGTTCCGTTCGAGCGAGGGGAGATGGGGAACCGGAGCTCCGCCGCCGTGGATGGCGGAGGAGATGGGTCGGATGTGGTCAACGGCGTAGACGGAGGGATTGGGTAGTCGGAGGAGTGTGCGAGAAAGGGGGAACGATGGTGGAGCTTAGGAGGTGGTCATCGGAAGGTGAGGACTACGGGAGGTTGCTAATTAAATCAAAGAAATTGAAGAAAAAGACAAAGGAGGAAGGAGAGAGCTTTCCTGATCTGGAAGGCAGTCGGAGGCTTAGGCTGGGGCTTGAATCGAGCCCCGGGTCTTCGCTGGACACGGTCAGCCGGTCCGTGCAGCTCGGGCGGACGCGAAGCGCCGCAGCTCCGCCATTGGAGGTCGGAGGGTCATCATCGGGGAGATTCATCGTCTTCGCTTGATCCTTCGCCTCCCCTGTCACAGGGAGACGGAGGAGGGTTGGGCGATCCCTCACGTAAAGGTGGACCCCACGAACGGAGGGGGAGTGCGGTGTATTTGAAGAAGTTCGTCGGCGGTTACCTGATGGAGACGTGGGTTTCAAGGAGAAAATGGAAGGAGTGAAGATGACGATGGTGGTCGTGGGATGATGTGCGGGGAAGAAGGAAGATGGGGGAACGTCATGGGGTAGTTGGCGAATGGAAGTGGTGGCTGGTGAGGGCGAGAAAATGGAATGGGGGAGAGGTGTGCACGAGTTGGATCGTGGGAGAGAGAGGGGGGGTCGGAGGTTGACGATGACCTCTGACGTTGGATCTGGAGATCCAACGGTGGAGGGCTATGCGCGGAAGAACGGCGTAGATTAGATCGGGGGCGATGCGATCAACGGACCATGAAGCTGCCACGTGTCGTGATAAGTGACCGACGCTTAAGGACGGTGATGATGCAGAGAAGGTGAGGATCGAATGGTTGGCGAAGCTAGCGGCTGTGATGGAAGATCGGGGCGCGATCGGAAGGCTATAGAGTAGCCACGTGGCAAGCTCTGGTGAGAGCGCTAACATGCGGTGCAGATTAAGGGTGGGAGATGATCGGACGACAGGGAAAAGACGCAGGTCGTGGAGAGCTTAGTGTCGTTGGATCTCAAGAGGAGATCTGACGGCTGAGGGTGCGAGCGAATAAGACAAGGCGGGTGGGCCACGTGGCGCCCCCAGAATGGGCCACGTGGCCCAATCAGATTATTTCAAAAGTAAAATTGATTTTTGAGGGTTATAATGGCCGAATTTGAGAAAACTCAAAACATGAAAGTTTTAGATCTTGATGAGATCTACAAGTTTCATGTTTACCAAAATTGGAGAGGAGGTCAAACAAAGACTCAAAATATTTTTGAGTGTATTTTTAAGGCTAAAAATACCACAGATTTTAGTTTTGTCATTTTTTTGTGGTTTTTAATTTATTTGAGACTTTGTTAATTACAGGACATTATCTGGGTTTTATTGACATATATTTAAGAAAGGGGGTTAATAATAGAAAATAAAGATGATGAAATTGGATTCATCAATGGGTTGAAGTTGGAAATCAGGATTTTGATTGCCTGAATCATTTTCCAATGCACTATATGTGACTGTTGAAGGATTTTGGTATGTGCAGGTGAAACTCAGCAAATCAGGTTAATAGATATCGTGATTGTACTCTCCCGTAGACACATATTTATATTATAAGATTAAACACCAAGGCAATACATGGATAAGCTTGATGAACTATTGATATGATGATTAGTGATGATCATGCGCTTATAGAGTATAGAAAATGAACTGTGTAAAGCATAGAATAATGGATCCTTGTAGATAGTTTATACTAGTGGATACTCATAAAAGAATGATGGTCCGGAAAAGAATATTTATGAGAAAGTAAAATGAGAATGATAACATCTCCCTTTGTACTTTCCTTGAGTTGAATCAATGAGAATTGAGTTATAAAAGGATATACAACCGAATCTTTTGGGATTGTATATCATTGTAAACTCTTACCAATGGTCTTTTGAGCTTGTGTTATCTTGGTAGTTACTCTTATACACTTGAGTAGTACATCTTGTTTTCTCCATCCACGAGAGTCGTGATTCAATGTGGGTTCGAGTTGAACTTGGTGAGAGTGCTTCACTATCGTGATAGCTTATCCTTGTTACTTCTTTGTACAATTTACAACTTTTTCTTTTATATTGTTTAGTTGATTACATCTGTACCGAGCAACTTTGCTCACAACACTCCTATTTTGTGTGGAACCAACATGTGTTGCTGGTGTTGTCACGTCAGAGAGCGATTTTGGGATTAGACTTAACCTTGTGGTTGTTGCACCATTCAGGGTGCGTGCCTATGGTAGAGCTTTACAGTTTGTACTTGTAGATTATTTTTGTATATCTTCTACATTTATGTAGTTTCAGTAATGTAAATTTCTCTTATAGATTATTTATTGTATAAACTGCTAGGAACCATAAATAAATATATATTGTTGGAAATGTATTTTTATTCAGTTCCTTTTCCTGCTTTATATTCTGAATGTTAATCATAATGTAATGAATGTGGCTATTATTGAGTATCTGGATCCTAAGAGTAAGGATGCGACACCCCAATCTCTATGCAAATGTACCCTCGTATTGTCAAACACTCAATATTCGATGGCCATGTAACAATGATATAATAGATCTTTGATAAAGATAGTGGTGGCTATCTACGACCAGGTTATGAGCTATGTATCCTATTTTCACAGAAGAGGAGCCATTTCTTGACTCGATATTGGATCCCAAATGGATCTCGATTTGTTAAGATGATTGTAACTTGGGCTAGAAACTTTGGTTTAGATGCTCTTGGCTCGTTGGGGGGCAATAACAAGGTACACTCGATTACTAAGAAGATACACTCGATCATACGCTAGTTTTCATATTATTGCTATCTTGGAACATCCCTCATGACAATGATTGAATCAAGTGAAGAACATTGGTTGAGAGTGCATGCTTGCATCATAATTCTCTCCGATGTACTGCAATAATGATGAATTGCAGGCGGATGAATGTGAAAAGATGGCAACAAAAAATGGATGCTCTATTAGATAGTTTTTGTGCTATGCATCTTTATGGTGTAAATGTAACAATGACACTTACGATAAAGTCCCTTTCTATGCCAAAACAAAAGTCGGGTCGCACATTAAATCGTCGTATATAATCTCCTACATAGCAAGTCCCTTTTGGTCATGAAGAAGAAGTTTGCGCTGACTTGTGTGTATGTGCTTGGTTCCAATACGAAATGTGATTGTGATAGATGTGGACATTCATATCTGATCATGTATATTCGTAAGAGATCGTGGCGCTCCATAGATCATTGCAACTGATCATGGATGTTTGCAGACAATCGAGAATAACCATAGGTGATTACTAAGTATCATTGTCCAAACTAGTTTGACACTCATATGATCGTGGTCGATTGACTTGGGACATGAGCATATACACTCCATACACTCCATGATAAAAGGACAACTCGATCAAAATAAATAATTAAATAAATAAGACAACTAGTGGTTGAAGAAGGGCATCGCAATTGGGTGAAAGGCTAATTTTAATGATAAAGGAAAATTTGGTCATTCCAGATTTCCAGCCCTTTGAGCTCATCCGGGCCGAGGACGTACACAAACTCGCACAAAAAGGCCTCGCGGCCATCTTTCCAACTCCACCATCCCCTCTAATCGAAAGGGGCGATAAACCAACAGCCTCACGCCCGCGCATAACGCGAAAAACCCTAGAAATCCCATTCCCCTTCCCCCCCTTCCCCCAACTCCGGTCTCTCTCCCCATCCCGATCTCTTACCTTTCGCCCCTCCCAACTTCTCGCTGCTCAATCCACAGACACACTCCCTCTTTCTCCGTTTTCTTGTATTTTGTTCTATCACAGGCGACCGCGGGTGGCAGATTCCGGCTTCAGAAGGGCGCGTCGTCGTCTACCTAGACCTCCACCTCTTCACTCCAGATGTGCGTCGTTCTTTGTGGGATTTGTTCTGATACCTGTTTGGTGTTGTTGCGTTAGGGTTTGGAATCGAGCCCCCACTCGTCCTCGAGCTTCGGGATTGGGGCGCTTGCCGCGGCTTCCCGATTAGGGTAACGATCTCTCCTGTTCCCGAAAGTAGCGTTCTTGGTGCAAATGCGGGCTTCGTTAGGTCAAACATTGAATCTTTTATAGTGGAATGTATGATATTGATTGCGTACACAATTTTTTATGGATCGCTCAAGTGAACTATGTTAAGCTAATTTAGTTGTGATTGCTAGTTTTCTCATCCATTTAATTACCCATATTTATTGAAATCATTGGGCACATTTTATTGGGTGTATTGTGGGTTGTTTGGAATGAAAGTGTTTGGGTTTTGATATCCTTTTTAATCATCTCACTAATAAAGAACTCTTTTATGATTGTTGATGGATTGATGGCTCATGATAGCTTGTATTTGGAACCCATTGGTACTTAAAGACAACTATATCCCTTTTATTATTCGAGGGGATGGCTGGGTGATGATTAATACCTTCCACCCGCATCCTATTGGTATAGGTGAGGAATCCTGTAGTAGATATTTTCCCCACAGAAATGGAGATTTGATGCTAAACTGGCGATTATGTCAAATTCTATACTATAGTATATTGTCCACGATTTGTCACCAGTCAAATGTGTACGTGGGATCTTCTTTGCTCACTGGAGAACCCGGCCTAATAAGTAAAAGCTCCATCTGGACAGGTGGAAACTTAAATTGTATCTGGTTTAGAAGAACATATTCATTATGATCCCTTTTATTATTCGATTGCTTCCTTTGTTTTCAAGTTTCAACTATCTCATGCTGTCCTCCATGACTTTGCACTGGTTTTGAATTATCTGCAAGCTGGATAACGGAGAATGCGATATCTGTTGCTTAACTTATTGCTTAGGACTATGCAACTTCTGGAAAATTGACATATTTTATGTCTATTTTTAATGTATTTACTTTGAAGCAGGTTCTCCATTTGTGTTAGCTGGTAGCGATCTCTGGATATGTCATCTCCATATCCCATCCTTGACAATAAGCCTATTGACCAGTGGAAGGTGACAGAATTGAAAGATGAACTCCGGAGGCGGAAACTTACAACAAAGGGTCTGAAGGAAGATCTTGTAAAAAGACTCTTTGAATCGATAAGAAGCGAGTCAGAAGAAGCACCAGATGAAGATGAATCGGACGATTTAATAAATTCAGACTCCGTTCAGGAGGCCACTCATAAAGATGGCCACACAGAATCTGTTCTGGGTACTGATTCTGAAAAGGAATCCCTAGACCTAAGTGGATCAAAAAGTAAGGAAACAGAGAGTGATTTGCGTAAGGTTGATGAGAACAATAGTCATTCAGATGTTGCTTACATGGTCAATCGAAACGATGAGGAGTCTGCTGGGGCTGTTAGGAATGAAGAAAAAAAAGCTGGTAATAATGCACACAGTCCTCAATCTTCTGCCGATGGTGCCAAGAGTCCAGAAATCAGGGCCCTAACTGAAAAGTCATTGAGCACTGATGAGACAATGGTTGATTATGAAGAAGCAATTCCTTCTGAAGCCATGCAAGATGACGGTGTTAATGACATCCCTGTTCATCCAGAAGATTCACTTCATGATCGACAAGGAAAGGATCCACAATTTTTCCATGAAGATGCTTTAAATTCATCCACAACAGTTGACCAGGTTCTCGGGGTGGAGCATCATTCAGGAAGCAGTTTCCCACCTTCTCACTTAGAGCCAGAAAATCGAGAATCAGTACAGAATGAATATGATAGTGACACACAGCGTCCTTCTGAAGATGTCATTCACGATCAGGTGGAGCAGAACAACCAGGTATCTGAGGTCAACCCTAACTTAGGGTTCCAAGTAAGCACTGAGTTAATATCTTCTGATTCTGTATCTATTAATAAAAAGAATGAACTAAAGGATAATTTGAATGCTAATGATTTCCCTTTAGAACTAGAAGTTATTAAACCTGAGATGGTGCATTCATCATCCAGTGATGTTGCTCCAGTTGGTGGTGATTTGCAAACTTTGGATACTGTTCACGAACCAGGCATAAGCCTGGAACCTTCTGAGGAAATGGATGTTACTGTAAATTCTGAAGATGGAATCGTTGGAAAGAAAGTTGATGGTGTTGAGGCAGGATATACTGAAAAATTAAATTTAGATAGGAGCTCGGGAGAGGAGTCCGTGGAGGAGGATGTGTTGGAGACCAAGCAGGTTGACTTCAATATAACAGTTGGTGAAGTGGACAAAAAACTTGTCGGCAAATTGCATGAAGAAGGATTTGGTCTGGATGCCAATGCTTCCAGATCCTTTTTGGAGGACATTGTCATCCAGGAGGAATCCATGCCTGCCACCAGTGCCGAGAAAAGAAAACCTGAAGGTATTGTCTGGAATTTTAACAATGGCATCGGTTCTTTTGGCCCCCTTTTCCTTTATTATTGCATTCTCACTTAATTGATGCCTGCTTGATTTTTTTACCAATAAGCCTGATATTATACAGTTCGGGTAACAATCTATTTTATCAACTTTGAAATGTATGCAATGTGCCAATGAGCCCTTTAGCCCCTTTCAAAGGGCTTTGCATATTTAACAAAGGGAGAAATTTAGAATGAAAAGAACATAATTATTCAGTTCTGTTGTACAATCATTTAAATTGAAATTGTAATCTGCCAGCTTCCTTCAGCAGATCAATTGCTTCAGACAGGCCTCATCAGCACAAATTATTGCTTCAAATCTGCAGTGCACTTGCAAAACTCTAATTAGCACAGTAGGATGTCTAATAAGATAATGCACCGAATCTATAATTTCCATCAGCATTCGTCTTCATTGTGAGATCTTCATTAATCAGAGCAGAGCCTTTCACGTTTTCGACATTCCAGGATCTTGAAGTTCAAGGCTTCATTCAGCAGCAGAATCTCAATCATTAACTGACTCCAGCGTTCTCATAGGCCATCATCACATGATATTCTCAGTGAACTGTCCAAGGTGGACAGCTCCTTTAAACTTTAATCAGCATGTCGGCATCTACGATTCAAATGCAGCCAGTTTTCACCAGCATCCGATTGCAGTTGCTTTAGTAGAAACCATCTGCACCTCCTTTAATCAAGTTCCATGCTTTTCCATCAAACAATATACCAACATAACTTCCCACAAAGATGCAAAGGATCAGCCACAATTTAAAATCAAAATGCATCCAGATTTATTAAAGGGAAATGGACTAACTCGTGTGCACACATAATCAAATGTGCACATTTCCCAAAATAATTACCAAAACATAAAGTCAGACTTCAGTCTACCTTCAACAGTAGATGTACTTTTGTGTGCACAAGAATTCTTCATTGGAGACATGGTTTTGGAAATGAGTTGAACACACATGAAATCTATGCATTTATGTTCATTCTAAATTTAGCTTTTGCGAGCAATCAAAGTTGACTATTCAGACAAGGTTTACATGAATTTCATTGGAAATGGTGATTTTGTGTTTTTTTAGGATATTTGTACATTAAGTAAAAGGAATGCCTATTTTGTTATATTGAAGTAAGATCTAAGTGCAAAGAAACTGCCATATCTGGTAAGAATTTTGCTAGAAACGATCGTAACACATCACACTCACAGATCTGATCTTGTGCTGCTGGTGGTCAATATTATTTTTATTTCCTCTTACTCTAGTTATGCATACGCGGCATATATTTTTATGACCTACATCACTCTCATTTACATGTAAAGTTTTCGAACAGATCTGTAGGCCCATGTACTCAGTGCACCTTGCATCATATGTTATCCTTGTTCATGTAAGGCTGTAAGCTTCCAATCTGCTCCACTCAAACCGAGCTTTGATTTCCGTGCATTACGTTTACCCTTGGACTGCATGCGCTGCAAAATCGACCACCCATGTGGCATTCTTGAGCTTGTACCCCCGAGTGATCACTGATGTCCTTTTAACTTTGTGTCAGTCAGGATACATATAGTGCAATCAGATCTCCTGTTTGGCATAATGACTGCCCATGCCAGTTTCTCCCTTATAGTACTCGTGATATCCATGTTCTTGAGCTTGTGCCCATGATTTAGTCTATGCTGTCCAGGATTACATGCATATTCCCATAGGATCTCCTGTATGGTGTACGTTTTCTGGAGGTTCTACTCATTGTCAATGCTGGTGGTTACTGGTTGGGGTTCAGCAACACCATCTGGGGGACTGATAGATAGCGCGACATGCCATACAAAATCAACTTTTCATCATGAACCTTCACAACTTTTATGATACAGCTCTTTTTTCCAATGAATGAACTATCCTGTGACCAATACATATGTCAACTTGTTCAAAGCATAGTCTGCGACTCTGCGTGGTAGCAGTGTCAATCCTCATAGCTGTCCTTGATGGTGGTGAAAAGGAGAAAACAGAGGGAGGATGCGAGAGGTGACCCATAGGAGACAGTTGGCTTATGAGAGTGGGTCGCGAGGGATTACACATGCTACTTGGCTGAGAGTGTGCTTATAAGATCATCACTATGCTTGCATGTATATCATATGTATTTATATGCATATCTTTCCTTGTCAATTGAGTTTCAAAAAAAAAAAATCTTTCCTTGTCAATTGCATACCCTGCGGAATGATTATATTCACTTAGCACTGGGTGTCCTATTAATTTTTTTGTACATAGAATTCATTACAAGTTTTAACTACAACTTCTTTTCTCAAAAAAAGTTTTAACTACAACTTCATTGAATGATATGTAATTCTGACGATGCACAAGATTTTGCTATTTCTTAAGATTGCTTCTGTCAATAGTATTTTAATCTGAGTTCCAGTGCTTTGCTATGGCACTTCAAGAAAGAGGTTGTGCAAATAGTTGCTTTAGGTGGACGTGCACAGAATTAGAGAATAAAATTGTTCAAGTGGTGACATTATTGTGATGAATAGCCAGTATGGAATTCTTTGCACTTTGGAAGGTTTTGTTGCTCCTGTTTTGACTGGGATGGGGAGAGCTATGCTGGACATAGGATTGCTAGTAAGGGGGCTTATCAGGTTACTATGTGTGTATATACATATACATATATATGCATCATGATACCGTCTTTCTTTGTCAGTTATGCATATGCATCATGATACCATATTTCTTTGTCCGTTACGTATCCAGTGGAATGATGACTTTCAGTCAGTACTGAAAGTTCTATTAGCATTTTCATACATGTTTAAGTACACAACATCAAATGATCTGTAATTCTGATGATGCTTTAGTTTGTGCTATTTCTTTAGATTGCATTTGTCAATTGTATTTTGATGTGAGTTCTAGTGCTTTGCCATAACGATTTAAGCAAGGGGTGGTGAAAATAGTGGTTTAGTTGGACAAGCTCACAATTAGAAAATAAAATTGTTTAAATGGTGACATTATTGTGATGAGTAGCCAGTATGAATTGAAATTTAAAGAACAATATATGGATGTTCCATATGCTTCTTCCTTCTGCACCTTTTTGTGTACGCATGTGTTATTAACTTTGCATGCAACAGTTAATTATCTGAAATTTATCTTGGTTATATTCGACGAAAGAAACTCTCTCAAGAAGCTCATCCTTTTTGTTAGGTCCACCTGCTGACACAGTACGTGCCAATGAACCTTCTAAGCGACAACGTCGCTGGAATTCGGAACCTGTAAAAGTTCCAGAGCATCTGCCTTCAAACCTCACCCCTTCTAGTACACCTAAGGCTTCATTTCAGCCAACTCCCAAACGTTCATTCACCAGATCAGATTCCACAGTCAGTGAGGATTCACCAAAGGAGAGAATTGGTGAGTATATGCCATTGCTTGTTGGATAAATTAATGGTATCTTTGTTCTTATATGTTTATTCTTTTGCAGTTCCACCATCACAGAAACCACCAACAAAATCATTGAGGATAGATAGGTTCTTGCGTCCCTTCACTTTGAAAGCGGTGCAGGAGCTTCTTGCTAAGACTGGAAAATTATGCAGTTTCTGGATGGACAACATCAAGACTCACTGTTATGTGACGGTATGCTTATTTATATGCTATTTTTTTATAGCTGCTTGTTTTCTTTTTATGCTGGAGAAAGGATACACATGTGTATTTCAGTTGCCTATCGTTCCTTAGGAAGGAGGTTGTGGACGTTCCTTTCGTTTTTAAAGGTGCAATATGAACACCATTTGGTGTCTTTGTTTTTTATTGGGATGTGCTTGTGAGGTGAAAATAACATTTTTAGGTTCATTCTCATTTACTTCATAAGTTGCTTTGGATCCTACCATATTTCATTCTCCCCTATGTTCTGTTGGAACATTTTTTTGCATATATATCCTGCAAATTTTATATTTACAAATATACCTGCATAAAGTATTGTATGAAAATGTTTAGCAACTGTGTCAAATCCATTTTTTAATATAAAAAAGTTATTGCGATGAGGTCCTTGTGTTCGTCATCATCAAATACTTCTCTTTTTGATCCCCACCACCTTCTTGGAGTGCCTCTTGGGTTGCACCCCTGTGTTGAAGACCGTGATTTAACTGGAGTGGGTTTGGACAACTTTGGGGAGTTGAGTTTTATGGGAGGATTCTGGCGAGGAATATGAGTTGAGGTCTCTGATGGATGTTTGGTTGGTGGCTATCATCAGGGATGGCCTCGGTGTGTATGGAAGTTTGGGGTTGAAAAAGTGCTGTTCTTGGTCTTAAAAAAAGAATTGCTGTTCTTGCGTGATTGCAGGGGGTTGGAGTGGCAGGTGTGGGGCTGTTGGTTGCGAGCACATTAGTTGTGGTAGTTGAAGTGACCTCGAGGGACAGATGATTTGGAGAGGTGTGGGATGCATTCTGGTGGTGGGGTGGAGTTCCAGGAATTCTTGGGAGGTCAAGTGCATGGTGATTATTCCAGTTGCCAAGGGAGCCCATCCTGCCCAATGGCACCCTTTACAAGATTGTCTACGCTAGGGCCTATTCCGAAGCTCAGAGGTGGACTGATTGTTCCGGTCTTATAGAAGCCCGCAGGTGCTTGTTTGCAGAAATGGTGCGGAATCGGAGCTGTAGTTATACACGACCTGGGTCCGGATGCAAAACCCTGGATCAAGTTGATCAAAAGGAATGTGTAAGGACTAAGGAGGATAAGAAGATGCAGGCTGCTTGAACTGGGAGGGGTCTTCAAACATGAGGGCAATGGGGAGACTTTGTCAAAGGGTGTTGGAGGGAGGCAATCTGCAAGGCTGGGCTCATGCTAGCTCGTGGGGTGGGGATGGGCTATAATCTGGAGAGGTTAGTCTTGGGGGTGCAGTCAGGGAAGATCACAAACATGAGGGCTTTATTGAAATAACAAATTTTATACATGGAGGTAGTTTTGATGCTATTACAGCACACTAAGAGAAGGATATTTTTTTTATATAAAGTGACTAACTTTACAAGGACATTTTTGAAAATACAAAGTTTAAGTTGTATTTGTATTATACGGTAAGTTTGTATAGTATGCGTGTAAAATCACCAAAAATTAGGTTGCAAAATCGTGAGATTCAGCGACCATCATACTGGTTCTTTAAGATGTTTGCAGATCTGAGTTCCTTAATGTCTTGGAGCCTTGCAGTGTAGTGTTTGAGTATTTTTTAGGGCAATCCTGTGACTTTTAAATCAGTGGAGCTGGCCGCAATTTTGTTATGGACCACTATTCTTTGGCATCTCCCCTTTTCCTGCCTCCAGCACCTTCTATGTCCGTGTCTTCCTACATTAGGCCTCTTCCTCGCCCTTTACGACCTTTTTTTATTAATGTTGAAACCAATTTCAGTTGCAAGCAAGCATTATGGCTTTGTCTGCAAGGTTCTTATTGACACAGTTCTGTCAGATATGGTAGAGGGTGGGTATTATTAGTGAGATGGATGCAACGTCAGTAGTGCAGATGTGATCATGTGGTTTGATAGCGTTTGAAAAAAACAGTGGAGATGCACATGATAATTTCTTTCTTCTATGCCTCGTGATTATGGTACTATTTTATATTTAGACGTTTTTTTGGTTTTACACATGATATTTAAATTATTGTTTGAATAATGGAAAGATGATCCCCTATCACATTTTTCTAACAGTCCAAATATTTTTATTTTTTCCTTGATTAATAGCTGCCCCAAATCAGGTTTGGGACCACTGCCTCATTTTTACCCACTCGCAGCCATTAAAGCATAATTGATTGAATATCTACACAGAAAATTCCAGAATGTAGAGAGATGTTGGTTAAAAGGGTTGCTGGAGGAAGAAAGAGCGAGAGATATGAGTTGAAGGTGTATTAGAGGAAAGGGGATGAAAATAACCAGTTTACTGAATGTTAAAGACCTGGAAAGATAAATCACGGCTTCATCAAGTGATTAGAAAAACTAATTACCAAATCGTAGACCTGTTTGTAACTTGTTGTCGTGAGAACTCTTGATACTATATTGGAACTCAGAGAAGTTCGTGGATCTCATTTAATTGTTATCTTTGTTCAGAAGTTTTATTTTAATGACTATTTTCCTTAGCAATCTTACTCACCCAAATCGAACCTTGTACTTGTTTTTGAGTGATTGTTAAATTATTATACTGCTCTTCTTCAAAAATGCAAGTTCTGGTAAAACTAGGAATGTTTTATTTGCTTGGCTTTATTTTTTTGAGGAAAATATGGGGCGCACATCAGACGTGCACCCTCACCCGTAGATATTCATATAAAAAGGTACACAGTGCTGCATATGTCAGGCATCTGCTAAAGCAGGACTGTATATTTGATTAACCGACTATTATTCTTAATCTCGCAATTTTTTTTCTGGAATCTCAGTTCATAGATATTTTTTGCAGTATTCATCTGAGGAAGAGGCTGTTGCAACTCGTAATGCTGTCTATAATCTCCAGTGGCCTCCCAATGGAGGACGCCTCCTTGTAGCTGAATTTGTGGACCCCCAGGAGGTGAAGTCACGCATCGAGGCTCCTCCGGAGTCTCCTGCACCCATTAGCCCAAGTCCTAGGACACCTATCCCACAAACCCAGGCCTCTCAGCAACCTGCTCGCCAGCTCGGAGTTAAGCAGCAACTGCCACCTCCACCTCCCCTTCCGCCACCCCCTGCGCTAGCTGATCCACCAATTTTGAAGGAAAGGCAGCAGCTGCCGCCACCTCCTCGCAAGAAGCCCGAGCCGCCAAAACCCGAACAGCCTGTATTGACCCTTGACGATCTCTTCATGAAAACGAAGACAACGCCAAGGATCTATTTCCTTCCTCAATCAGAAGAAGTGGCAGCTAAACGTAGAGCGCAGCAGGCCAAAGTGACCCGAGACTGATCACTGGATCCCTACCTTGCTGCATGTTGTAGCTTTGCGGGTATCGGTGGACAAAAAAAGTAATGTAATCTGACGGTCTTCTGCATCCAGACATTCTTGAATTGGGACATGCTCTGATATCATGTTTATCTTGTCCAGGAACATTAGAGGGTTAAGATTTTTTTTACTTTTGTCCAAGATTTTCGATTCCGGGTAGATTTGACTTGACAAAAAAAAAATCTTCCAGCTGTTTGTGGAGAATCTTGGCAGCTAGACTTTATATTCGACTATTGAGAGTAACTTCTTTCGAGCATCTGTTGCGAATAGGTATTATGTAATTCTTCTCATTTTCAAACTTCTAATTTTGGGTTATGCGTTTTGTGAAAAAAATGGTGCACAAGGGTTTGTACCAATGCAAAAATATCCGTATTTTGTGAAACAGAGTAGTCAAGGATGTACAGGTGAGTGCCTTACGCGATAAAGGCTTTGTACATATCAACACTGCAAACTACGTTATCACACATTGACCTGATGATTTTAAGTATTATCATCTTCATTAAGCTCTAACTTAGCACTCACTGATCAGAACTAGAAACAAGTAGCATTTCTTAGCTCTTTAAGATGTGATACAATGTCATTTATCTGCACATATGTTAATCCATCATAAAAATCAATTCTTGTTTCAATTTAATCTTTTGTTCACTTATCAAAATAACTATAAGCAGATGTTTCATCAAACGGATAATTAACAAACGCAAATACATCTTAACTTAATTGAGTAAATTCTGTACGCAAGACATAACTACAAGCAATGTTTTGAAAATAGGACTAGATCGGTTGGTTCGACTGATCTGATTGGTGAATGGGGATTGGATCGGTTTGGTTAGCTGGTTCTTGCTGGTTTGGTTCGAGTGTTCAAATTTTAATAAACCTGTCGGTTCAACATATTATTTTTAACTCGATTTAATCATGTTCAACCAAAGTTGAATCACATTTAATTTTTAATTTATTTAAAAGTAACGTGAGTAGTGGGAGTTGAAATCATGACATTTGGTTATCTATTTCAAACTCATCACCAACTACTTTACGCAACTTTTGCATGTAATGTGTTTTAAATATAATTCAACTACTCTTATGTTATAGAGTATCTAGTTAAAATAATGTAATGTCAGATTGCAGTCTGGCCCGGCCCAAAACCTGACATATGTAGCCCAACCTGAAATCGAGCCCGCAAATAATTGGGTCGGGCTTTGGGCCTTAACTCAAGTCCAAATGTATATTCGGGCCGGGTTCGGGCTTGATAGGACACAAACCTGAAAGCCCGATAACACGACTCGTTTCAAGGGCCTAAACCGTTCGACCCGTTATTTGACCCATTACTTCTGCATTATAGAATTCAGATGGATATTTTTTAATTCTGAACATATTAATTTAATTAAATTTAACAACCACCATTGTTATATATACCATCATGATAATAAATTTACCATGTTAATGAACATATATTATAAACACTTATATTACACCAGTAATATATTCATCATGTTTAGAGCATGTTGTTGTACATTGTAAATTCGTATCGTGAACTTGATTCCTTAATATTATCAATGTGGTAAAACATATTTGCATGTGTACAAAATACATATTTTTGTTGGAGATGGGTGGTAAATTTGGAAGATAAAAATACGCTCAATATGTCCTAGAGTTTCAATTGGGACGGTCCGGCCCTAATCCGACCCATAATGTTTGGGCCGGGCTTGGGCCTAAATTTTAAAAAAATGGATCTAGACCCGACCCTTTTGCTTGTATACTAAAATAGGTTTGGGCCGGGCCAAGCTAAACCCGACCATGCTCTCAGGTCCGGTTCGGTTCGTCCTTTTTTAGAAATTGTAATTCTTGAATCGCTTTCTGTTTTAAGCACTCTTTGATATACTAATGAATCGAATGTTATAAATAAGATAATTTACAAATACCAAATTTTCTTCTAATAAAAACAAACCTTTCAAAATATAGGATATAGCGAAAATATTAGCTAATAGATTATTAACATCAACAAACTCTCAGCCTCACTTCCCATATTATCGTATTATCTCCTAAAAAGCAATGTCTAGTATGTATGTTTAGTTTGAGAGTGATTTACAAGGTTCTTAGACAAAATAGTAGTTGTATGGGTACAAATCATTTTAACAGAAAATAAAAGAAATATCAAAATCTAAAGCAATCTTTTTCATTTATAGTACTTGAGCACATGCCAAAGCATCATCAATATACTCAGCTTTGGTTATGTAGATAAACAAGGCATTTAGTTTCTCAGAGAATCACACAATTAGTGTAATACTAATGAAATGAGAAGTCCCTCTAGTACTCTTGCGGTCTGTACGATTACCAACATAATCCACATCACAAAAAGCATGTAAATAAAAAAATTTCCTTTCGAGTAAGACAACATAAATCTAAAGAATCTTTTTGCAAAAAGTAAATGTGATTATTTAGGGCTACTTTGAAAATGAGCAATAATAGCAAGTTACAAACTATATAATAGGTCTAAAAAGAGCTAAGTAAAATATAGCATTGATCATACCTTGATAGAGTTTTATGTCCACTCACTTACCCGATTCATCTGTATCCAAGTCTTTCTTAATACTCATAAAAGTAGATTTCCATTTTGATGAACTCATATCAGACTTCTTTAGTAGGTCTTGAGTGTACTTGTGTTGATTTAGAAAACTTTATTATCAAGTTGATGGATTTTGGATGCTAAGAACTTTAGTTCTACTCTCAATGTTCTCGTGCGCATCTCAAATTCATCCTACATTTGCTTGGAAAAATTCTTGACAAAGACTTCATTTGTAGCACCGAAAATAATATCATCAATATAATTTTTAAAAAAACTAATAATTGTTTCTGTCCTTTTATCAAAGAGAGTTGGATCAATTAGTTCACTGTTAAAATACGAAGCTAGCAAAACCAACACACGATATTGTACAAGCGAAAAGGTGTTTGTCTCAGACTGTACAACACTTTCTTCAATCTAAATACATGGTATAGAAAAAACGACGAAGGGAATCGCAAGGTTGTCTTAGAATGAATTTCTCTTTGATAAAATTATATGAAAACACACTATTATCGTCCATGTGAAAAAAAAAACTTAAAATTACAAAAATTGGCATAAGCCAAGAATAATTGAATTGAATCAAGTCTAGCAATATATGCACATGTTTCATAAAAATCGATACCTTTTTCTTAGTCACCCATTCTAACTACTGATTTGGCTTTGTTTCAAGTAACATTACCTAATTCATCAATTTTTATGGAAGACCCGACAATTCTTACTAATGGAATGATCTTTTGCTTCAGGAACTAAGTCCCAAGCATTGTTATGTTCAAACTGATTAAGTTCTTCTTACATTACTACTAGCTAGTACTCAATCGATGCAAACTACTTCGACAAATTTCAATTTAACCTAATAAATGAAGACGTACAAGAAAGTTGTGATGAAAAATAGAGCGAGTCTACACGCTTTTAGAGTCAACATGTAAAACAAATTTTGGTAGATGATCATGCACAAATGCCCGATTTTTGGGTAGACAATGAATATTTCAGAGATGAAATATCAATAAATAGCATGGTTGTTCGCCATCATCATCCTTATTGATAGTAATAGGATTATTCAATATCAACAATTAATCGAGCCATATACGATGAGTCTCTTCCACAATTGATGTTGTTTTATAACTAAGTAGATTCTAGACCGAGAGAAGTAACTAAATGAAACAACTTCAAAAGCTTACGAATAAAATCTTTCTTTAGTTCTTTTAGTATTCAAAACAAAACACTTGCAAACGAAACTAAAATATGAAATCTTAGGTACTCTATCATAATAAGCTATTAAGACATTTTCTTCAAAATCAATCATGGAAGAACTAAATTCAAAATAAAGCGAGATATATTAACAACCTTAGCCCATATGTACCTTGACAGATCAAATTCAACAAGCATCGTCCTAAAACATTCATGCAATGTAAAGTTCTTTTATTCAACAAGCATCGTCCTAACACATTCGTGCAATGTCTAGTTCTTTTATTTAACTACACCATTCTTTTGTGCAGCTCTTGAAAACTAATACTCATGATGAACACCCGACGAGGTACACAAATCATCAAACCATTCATTTTTAAAATCAACCACCATGATCACTATGAACCCAAGAGATATAACACCCCCTTTTCGTCTAAATTCATTTAAACATGTGCTGAATTCTTCGAAAACTTGATCTTTGGGGCATAAAAACAACACCCAATTTTTAAAAACCATCAATGATTAGAAAATAAAATTGCAACCCCAACATACTCTTTCTCTGGGTACGACATAAGAGGTTCATGTACAAAAGCTTGAAAGTTTCTTTGATTGATAGTAATACCTCTTTCTTAAAGGAGGCTTTATTGAATTTAGTAAGTTGACAAGAAGAGCAAACACTAGTGACAACCTGTTTTTGGCCGATATGCTAATCTGACAAATCATATTGCAGTCGATGTGTGAATAGACCCAAGATATGAATTTATCAACAATTAACCCACAATATGATAAATAGATCAATACATGTGAATGCGAGTTAAAATTTATTATAACTCTACAATGTATGTATATAGGTGTAAGTACGTGTTGAGGTCGAACACATGGAGCAAACGGTACAATACTAGTTATTAAAATATTTCTAATTAATATTAATTATTTTTTATTTTCTTACTTTTTTCTTATTTTTATATGGTTTTTGATTATTTTGATTTTTATAGATTTTAATTAATTTATATTTTAAATTTTTAAAAATTTTATTTTCTTCTAATTTTGCAAAATTTTAATTTCTTTTTAATTTTTAAAATAAACATATTTAATTATATATAATAAGAATGACATTATAGATAATATATAAGGTATATAATATAAATAGGGTATTATGTTTTAAAATATATTGAAATATAATCAAAATACAGAAAATAAAATATTTTTATTATGTATATTTTCTCTATTTTTGGTATTTTTGATAGATTTTTACTATTTTAGGTATTTTTAAAGTAATAAATATAGTAAAACAATGCAAAAATTAATTATCCAAGTTTATTTTAGGCTCAATAAATATAACTAGATATAGAACTAATCTAAAATTATTTCTACTATATAGTATATATTATGTAGAAAAATTAGAAATAGAAAGATATATTTTTTTATTTTAATTTTTTTGCTAATTTTATAAGGTTTTAGGGTTTTGTTATTTTTAAGTTTTGTATTATATATTTTTGTTAAGTGGATAAGGTATACTATGGGACAAAATTAAAGGGAGAGAGTCGAAAAACCCTAAATCCTAAAAACCCTATTATTTTTGAATTGTCTAACCATCTTCGTTGTTTGGCTTTGTTACGAGGGACTGTAGATCGAAGGTGGACTTATTAGGAGATTCGATGCATCCCTCGAGATGAGGATCCATATTTCTAACCTAGCCGTCAAGAGAGAGATAAAGGAGGATGTAGAGGAATTTTGAAGACAACACCTTTTATCTTTTATTTCATTTTATTTTATTTGTAATTTAACTGAGAGGGAGACTTTTATTTGTAATAATTGGACTCTCAAGGACACTGCTACTTCACGAGGTCCACTACCCAAATGATTGTTCACTTGGGGGCCTCGTCGGGTTTTATCGCATTTTCTTTGTTTTTGTTTTTCTTTGTTTCACAATTTTATTTTTATTTGTTTTGTGTGATTGGGCCATAGTTCTAGGATTTTCTTGTCAACAGATTAGTGTCCAAGACTTAAATATATATGCATGTACCTATAGATTCGTGCTTGGACTTAGTCAAATCTAATCGTTGATTATTTGGACTTGAGACCGCATATCGGGAGAAATCTCATACATTGCTTGCAGGACCCACTGTGGTGGGCACCAAGAGATTTCCAAGACTGGATGTTAGGTTTCTTTTCTAGATAATTAACATTTGGTGCTTCATGCTCATAACATATTTTGTCTAGGGTAATTTCATTGGTTGCATTGCATAGAGTGTAGGTTTCAATTCTTCTTAGCATCCTTGCATGAAGAGAGATGGAGGCAAGGTGAGAATTTCTACTTAGCATTCATCATTATTTTCATTTCGCATTGCTTTTCCAACTCTGTCCCTCTGATTTTGTCCCATAGGATACCAAAAGGAATTGACTCCTCGTTAGCATCGTGTGTTTTATAAAATTGGTACTACTAACATTATCTGACCATAAAAACAAAAAGAAAAATCCTTGTCTTGGGGAGAGTAATCTCCTCGTTGCATTCACAATTTATTTGCCATGCACACACTAAGGATGAGTGCCCCCAATCTTAGGCCTACCTACATGTTTGTACAACTTTGTGAAATTTACCTAACTCTAAAATTTGAAAAGATAAAAAGATCAAACTTTCATGGTCTTCATTGTGTTGAGTATACAAATTGAGGGGTTTGTTTTGTGCAATTTTGTTTGTGATTCTTTGTGTGTATACTAGATCTTCTCTGCACATTTGCACTTTTTTCTTGCATATTTTGATTTGACTATTGTGATCTATGGATCCCTATCTTTTATTTTAGAGACAGTCGACTTGAGTTATTTTATTCTAGACTTCACGGATCCTTCTTACTTTCCAGCCGGTCCACCTCCACTTTTCTAGGACTTTGCTCCTGATTCTTCTTTTTGTACATACCCGTCTAATTCACTATTTCAGGAATCATATTTTGATTTTTACCCACCGCCACTACCCTCACATTTCTCACCATCCCACTGACCCAATACTGAACTGCTAGAGTCACCTCTCATGAAGACCACTCTTGATCACATGACCCGGTTAGTGCAGTAGATGAATTCAATGATTAATGACCTTACTGGTATAAATAAGATTAATAATGCCGCTTCACCATCTGATTTCATGGATTTATTTGAGGGACACTCATGAAAGCTTAAAATCACCTAAAATACAAAAAATGAGAAAACCCTAAAAATACAAAAAGAGTCTAGGAGACACACAGTCAAGTCAGCTTGTAAGGTGAGGGCACCATTGCCATCCCCTTCAACCACATACACACTCACCACAGTTCCTACCATTGACCCAATGATGACACTATACAAATTGCTCTTAGTCATCCTTGTGTAGATGATGATTACGATCTCCTCCCTTATATGGAGGAGGTCCAAAATCTTAAAAAATGTCGTCTGAACCAGAAGTGGTGGCAGCTAATCATGATATCATTAAGACCCCACTTCGCCAGGCCACGACTCAATTATCTGGTCCTAAACCTAAGAAGAGAAAGCGAAGGAGAAGATCCGAGCGGCACATTTTTACCATGGCCACTGGCCATGCCATCACCCACTATCCATACTCTAGGAAAGGGAACATTGTTACACCTCTTATGAGATGCACCATGTCTGTCTATTCTTGTGATCACACTCTACTTGACGGTGGTGCTTCGATAAACATAAAACCCTTCTCGCTGGTACAATCTCTTCAATTAGGACCTCTCAAGAAAATTAGGATGATTTGTCATTTCGTTGATGGATCAATAAAGAGGCCAAGAGGTATTCTAAAGAAAGCCGTCATTCAAATCCAGGGCATGATATTTACTATTGAATTTGTTGTAGTGTTCATGGAGGCCTACACCCCTGTGGAGCACCTTTAATTATCTTGGGATGACCTTTTCTCGCCTCTGAGAGATCCGTTATTGATTATAGATCTAGAGAGATTCGTTTTCATTGTGCTGACGAGAGCGATGTGTTGATCATTGCACCTACCACCGACCAGAGACTTGCATCCGATGGCAGTTTACTCATGTTAGCCGATCCCGAGGACTATGACCTTGATGCTGACATCAGAGAGGTTTGCTTTTTGAGGATGATTTTAAGACCCGAGGGTTCCTCTTTAGTGAGGAAGACTCTAAAAGCATATACCTTGGAGTTGACCCTTCTGGTGAATGATGATGCATCGATGATATCCGTGGTATTTACACTAACACTATAGACACTTTAGAGTGGAGGGAAAACATAGTAAAAATTGCACATGCCAAATTTGACCTTACTTCTTTCATTAAGAAACTCGAGACTTTCTGTTCTGACCTAGCGGAGACTTCCCAGGCTGAATTTGACCACACTACTTCCACTAACCAATTCACGCTTTTCCTCTTTGAGACCACTGAGGATATTCATCACGTCGATCTTGATCGGTTCATGTCTGTTGATGAACCTTATATCGACCTACAAATTGTCAGAACCATTCCACAATGGTGATGCAAGAAGGTCTGCTTTCTACTTTCTTGATTTCCGTACATCTACCTCTTTGTATATCCACTTTTGTTTATTTCTTTTCATCTACAGTTTCTTCCCATCTACCCCATTTCATCTACTCTACACCCCATGTGTTTCCATTTATCCTAAATCACTCTAGATTAGACAATCAGGGCTTCCACCTCTGCCATTTGCCATAAGCCTCCACTACGCTCTACCCTCACCCATTTCCACCGAATAAAGCCTTGGGACTCTTTGTTTTTGTATTCCATAGTTAACCATGTAGGTTTCGAGGTTGGATGGCCTCATTTGAGGCATTTTTGACCCCACGAAGGAGATCTTGGCACCTCGACGCTCCAGGGCTCTTCCGATGAGCCTCGGTCTCCATTGCGCCCTCTAGTCAATGCATAAGCATGCCAAGAGTGTTTTGAGCCATCGAGGGGCCTGCCAAGTGGTCCGTGACACACCATATCCACGATCGAAGCGTATCGGTGCCTAGTTCTGTATTTATTATGATGAATCTCCATTTCATCACCTCTATTCTATATTTTTGGCCTTAAAAACCTTATATAAATGCATGTAAATAAATATATTTTGTATAATAAACTTTCATTATTTATTTCATTTATTGTATATTCAAAAATGATAGAATAAATGAAAGAAAAGAAAAAGAATAAAGTACCAAAGGTAATTTATGATCCTAAACCATGAGACCTACGCATATTAATGTTTAGGTTGACAAGGAATAAAATAAGGAGAGATAAGGGCTAAAAATACAATAAAAATCCCATTTACTCATTCATCAATAATTCATTTTTGAGACCCAGCTTATTCTTTAGTATTTTACCTCAAATAAAGAAACTTTGTACATGAAAGTTGTATATAAAAATCTATAGAAAAATATAAAATTGATTTCATACAAAAATAATATAAGTTGTACATTTTATACTCTGAATAAGAATCCAAAATCCAAACTTTCTAGATCCATATATTTGTAATAAAAATTCAAAATGCATCAAAATCTCCTTTAATTGTATATACCTTCTAATTGGCTATTTAATGAAGGTGACTTCACTTAATTTGGAGTTAAGGTATGGAAGTTAGGTTTTGGACCCCTATTGTATAGTATACCTGAATAAAATATTTATTTTATTTATTATTTATAACTTTTATAATTTTATATTTTATATATGTAAATATTTTGAATATAATAAAACTACAAAGAAAATACAAAAATAAAATAGTCTATATAAATACATAGATCAATGTACAATACTTTTACATATATAATATATAACTCTATTTATTTAAGTGTACAAAATACATCATAAAAATACAATATAAATATATTTGTTATATCAAAATAAATTATAAATATATAAATATGAAAATAAAATAATAAAATAAAAATGAAAATGAAATAAATATATAAAATAAATATCAATATACCTATAAACACACTTGTAAAAAGTAACTTGTAATAAATTAACTCATAAAAACAAATATAAATCATATTAAAAATGCTATATAAAATAATAATTATTTTTTAATTTATAGCCAGAATTTAATAAAATCATTTACTATTTTTGATCCAATTATTTTGAATAAAGACTAGTCTTTTGTCATGTAGCGTCTGATGAATCCATGATTCATCATCTCAATATATTAAACTTAGCCAAATCCCCGAGAAAAATTTCAAACAAAAGCAAATAAAATAAATAAATTAACAAAATGACTCTTGTAAAGAAAATACACTAATTATTACATATTATATTGTACAAAATAAATTAATAATAAAAAACCTGCAAAATAGAGGAGTTTTCACCCATAAATAACCCAAAACTTCATATATTTTTAATAAATTCATTTCAACTCCTTTTCAGCTAATTCTTTTTTCAACTTGTTTATAAAAAATATATATAAAAATACAAAAATAGAGAACATATTTTATCTCAAATAAATACTCCTAGACCTCAAAGAGAAAAAGCCTTAAAGTCCAACTTCCCAATCAAATTCCCGCTCCGTATATACTTCAAATTCACCAAACTCACTTTTAAAGTTCAAGTTAGAAAATTATCTATCCAATGAAAGTGGTTTCATTAAAATCGGAACTTGTTTGTAAAATACGGGTTTTGGGACCTAGGTGTACATTGTATATAATGTAAATATTCATTCTTCCTTCATTTTTAATTTTTTAATTACAAAAAATACAAAAAATCAATGTTGTGATGTATTTTATTCTAGTATTTTATTTTATGTTGTAAATATCTTTGATTAAAAATACAAAAAAGTTAAAATTAGAAAAGTAAAAAATTGCACATATTGTTTGTCTTGTTATGTGAATTCTCCACTCTTTTCTTCTCTTTATTTTATTGTATTTTAGTGGCCTACTTTATTATTTCCTTTTCTTATATTTATTTTCCATTCTCTACACTAACTCCCATCTTCTTCTCATTCTACCACCAACTCCCATTCAACTCCATATTCTTCATCTAACCTCCCATTCAAATCCACCATCCCACCATCTTTTCTAACCTCTATTTTCTTCTCTTTTTATAGATCTCATTCTCCTCATATTTGACTTTGATCCACCTTTATGCGAGAGAGAATTGAGAGCTCTGACCACTTGTCTTGGTGACAACAAATGACGAATTAGAGCGACGACCGACCTCCTCTCTGGTGAGATCCGTTGGTATTCCGGCCAACATCGCAGCTGCCTCCGTGCGCCGCTCAAGCTCATCACTCACCGGTGATTCGAGCGAGGACGTGATTCTCATGAGAACACCATAGGCGTCCGCTTCCATTGTAGGTAATTTTTCTTTTTATCGTTCGATATCGTTTATATTTTTGCAATTTTTTGTTACATCACATTCACCATACCAACTCCATTTGTTCTACTTCTTCTATTTCACCATCACTGTCACTACCATCATTTTCTCATCCTTGTTTCATTCCCTATTTGAAAAAAAATCGCAGTAGGAAAATACAAAAAAATAAAAAAAATAAAAAAACAAGCAGCATCGTGGCTGCCACCTCCAGGTCGCCACTTCCACCGTGCGCTGCCGTTGCCAACGACGGCTCCTCCTTGCCAACTCCATGTCAACGCCGCCTACTGCATTACAACCTCCTCCACCAGGCAACAACTGCACCTGCCGCGACATGCTCCAACAACAACGGGTGGCCGTTGCACCTTCTCCGCCAAGTTCCCCACCCTCCGCCTCCAGCCTCTAGCATCGCTTTCATCGCCATGCGCCGTCCCTCTCCGTGATGCTTCCTCTGCTGCCATCCAACCAGGCATCTAGTCGCCGCCCTCCGCCTGCGATGTGACCATCACCGCTCCCTTCCTCCGCTAGTTTCTACCCCTTCGTGCCCTAGCCACTATAAAGAAGAAGGTCAATTTCATTTTTTTAATTTATGTAAAAATTATAACTTTCCCTTTTAGTTTCTGTAATTACAAACCAGTCCCTGTACATGTTTTATTGTAGGTATTGTTTTTTGAATTTGCAAAGACAACCATATGTTTGCATTTTAATTTGGACTTCAATCTTACATCGTTTTATTCAATGAAAAATATCATGATGTTGAGCAACTAATGATGTATATTATGATTATTTATTTTTATTTTTTCTTCTTGGATAATTAATTAAAATTATTAGTAGAAAATTCTATATTTTACCCAATCTGAGCTCTTAAATTCGTATTTAACTTACGGTTTCTCTAAAAGTTCTTAAACAACCAGAAAGGATGCCTTGAAGCATGTTTTAGTTACTACCCAAATTTCTTCTTAATTGGAGCTGTCATGTGCATTAAATGAATTGTAAAGTGATTTTATTGATTGATTTTTAATTAAATCCACACATAAGATTTTTGCGAAATTTCAACTCTTGTGAATTTCTCATAAAAATACGATTTTGAGATAATTCACATTATGTATAATTTGTTAGTAGATTTATTAGGAATTAATTACTTACAGTCACTCTATTTCCATTAAAAATTCTATAAAAAATGCACAGTTTGTCAGAAAATTCCAAACAAATTACTGTAGCCTCCTTCCATAATGAGTATGTCTCAGTACACTTTTCATAATTTTTGCATTCTGTTTCTGTGAAAGATAGCGTAAGAACCCATAAAAAGTGAGCAATTTTTATTGTTACATTTTTATTGTTGCATTTTTATTAGCAAAGAGAAAAAGCCTTAAAGTCCAACTTCCCAACCGAATTCCCGCTCCATATGTACTTCAAATTCACCAAACTCACTTTTAAAGTTCAAGTTAGAAAATTATCTATCCAATGAAAGTGGTTTCATTAAAATTGGAACTTGTTTGTAAAATATGGGTTTTGGGACCTAGGTGTACATTGTATATAATGTAAATATTCATTCTTCCTTCATTTTTAATTTTTTAATTACAAAAAATACAAAAAATCATTGTTGTGATATATTTTATTCTAGTATTTTATTTTATGTTGTAAATATCTTTGATTAAAAATACAAAAAAATTAAAATTAGAAAAGTAAAAAATTGCACATATTGTTTGTCTTGTTATGTGAATTCTCCACTCTTTTCTTCTCTTTATTTTATTGTATTTTAGTGGCCTACTTTATCATTTCCTTTTCTTATATTTATTTTCCATTCTCTACACTAACTCCCATCTTCTTCTCATTCTACCACCAACTCCCATTCGACTCCATATTCTTCATCTAACCTCCCATTCAACTCCACCATCCCACCATCTTTTCTAACCTCTATTTTCTTCTCTTTTTATAGATCTCATTCTCCTCATATTTGCCTTTGATCCACCTTTATGCGAGAGAGAATTGAGAGCTCCGACCACTCGTCTTGGTGACAACAAATGACGAATTAGAGCGACGACCGACCACCTCTCTGGTGAGATCCGTCGGTATTCCGACCAATATCGCAGCTACCTCTGTGCGCTGCTCAAGCTCATCACTCACCGGTGATTCTAGCGAGGACGTGATTCTCATGAGAACACCATAGACGTACACTTCCATTGTAGGTAATTTTTCTTTTTATCGTTCGATATCGTTTATATTTTTGCAATTTTTTATTACATCACATTCACTTGTTCTATTTCACCATCACTGTCACTACCATCATTTTCTCATCCTTGTTTCATTCCCTATTTGAAAAAAAATTGCAGTAGGAAAATACAAAAAAATAAAAAAAAATAAAAAAACAAGCAGCATCGTGGCTGCCATCTCTAGGTCGCCACTTCCACCGTACGCTACCGTTGCCAACGGCGACCCCTCCTTGCCAACTCAACGCCGCCTACTGCATTACAACATCCTCCGCCAGGCAACAACTGCACCTGCCGCGACATGCTCCAACAACAGCGGGTGTCCGCTGCACCTTCTCTGCCAAGGTCCCCGCCCTCCGCCTCCAGCCTCTAGCATCGCTTTCATCGCCGTGTGCCGTCCCTCTCCGTGATGCTTCCTCCGCTGCCATCTAACCAGGCATCTAGTCGCCGCCCTCCGCCTGCGGTGTGACCACCTCCGCTCCCTTCCTCCTCTAGCTTCTACCCCTTCGTGCCCTAGCCACTATAAAGAAGAAGGTCAATTTCATTTTTTTAATTTCTGTAAAAATTATAACTTTCCCATTTAGTTTCTGTAATTACAAACCAGTCCCTGTACATGTTTTATTGTAGGTATTGTTTTTTGAATTTGCAAAGACAACCATATGTTTGCATTTTAATTTGGACTTCAATCTTGCATCGTTTTATTCAATGAAAAATATCATGATCTTGAGCAACTAATGATGTATATTATGATTATTTATTTTTATTTTTTTCTTCTTGGATAATTAATTAAAATTATTAGTAGAAAATTCTATATTTTACCCAATCTGAGCTCTTAAATTCGTATTTAAGCTCACGGTTTCTCTAAAAGTTCTTAAACAACCAGAAAGGATGCCTTGAAGCATGTTTTAGTTACTACCCAAATTTCTTTTTAATTGGAGCTGTCATGTGCATTAAATAAATTGTAAAGTGATTTTATTGATTGATTTTTAATTAAATCCACACATAAGAATTTTACGAAATTTCAACTCTTATGAATTTCTCATAAAAATACCATTTTGAGATAATTCACATTATGTATAATTTGTTAACGTACAGTCACTCTATTTCCATTAAAAATTCTATAAAAAATGCACAGTTTGTCAGATAATTCCAAACAAATTACTGTAGCCTCCTTCAATAATGAGTATGTTTCAGTATACTTTTCATAATTTTTGCGGTCTGTTTCTGTGAAAGATAGCGTAAGAACCCATAAAAAGTGAGCAATTTTTATTGTTACATTTTTATTGTTACATTTTTATTAGCAAAGAGAAAAAACCTTAAAGTCCAACTTCCCAACCGAATTCCCGCTCCGTATGTACTTCAAATTCACCAAACTCACTTTTAAAGTTCAAGTTAGAAAATTATCTATCCAATGAAAGTGGTTTAATTAAAATTGGAACTTGTTTGTAAAATATGGGTTTTGGGACCTAGGCGTACATTATATATAATGTAAATATTCACTCTTCCTTCATTTTTAATTTTTTAATTACAAAAAATAAAAAAAATCATTATTGTGATGTATTTTATTCTAGTATTTTATTTTATGTTGTAAATATCTTTTATTAAAAATACAAAAAAATTAAAATTAGAAAAGTAAAAAATTGCACATATTGTTTGTCTTGTTATGTGAATTCTCCACTCTTTTCTTCTCTTTATTTTATTGTATTTTAGTGGCCTACTTTATTATTTTTTTTCTTATATTTATTTTCCATTCTCTACACTAACTCCCATCTTCTTCTCATTATACCACCAACTCCCATTCAACTCCATATTCTTCATCTAACCTCCCATTCAACTCCACCATCCCACCATCTTTTCTAACCTCTATTTTCTTCTCTTTTTATAGATCTCATTCTCCTCATATTTGCCTTTGATCCACCTTTATGCGAGAGAGAATTGAGAGCTCCGACCACTCGTCTTGGTGACAACAAATGACGAATTAGAGCGATGAGCGACCTCCTCTCTGGTGAGATCCGTCGGTATTCCGGCCAACATCGCAGCTGCCTTCGTGCGCTTCTCAAGCTCATCACTTACTGGTGATTCGAGAGAGGTCGTGATTCTCATGAGAACACCATAGGCGTCCGCTTCCATTGTAGGTAATTTTTTTATCGTTCGATATCGTTTATATTTTTGCAATTTTTTATTACATCACATTCACCATACCTACTCCATTGGTTCTACTTCTTCTATTTCACCATCACTGTCACTACCATCATTTTCTCATCCTTGTTTCATTCCCTATTTGAAAAAAAATTGCAGTAGGAAAATACAAAAAAATAAAAAAATAAAGAAACAAGCAGCATCGTGGCTGCCACCTCCAGGTCGCCACTTCCACCGTACGCTACCGTTGCCAACGGCGGCCCCTCCTGGCCAACTCCATGTCAACGCCGCCTACTGCATTACAACCTCCTCCGCCAGGAAACAACTGCACCTGCCGCGACATGCTCCAACAACAGCGGGTGGCCGCTGCACCTTCTCTGCCAAGTTCCCCGCCCTCCGCCTCCAGCCTCTAGCATCGCTTTCATCGCCGTGTGCCGTACCTCTCCGTGATGCTTCCTCCGCTGCCATCTAACCGGCCATCTAGTCGCCGCCCTCCGCCTGCGGTGTGACCACCACCGCTCCCTTCCTCCGCTAGCTTCTACCCCTTCGTGCCCTAGCCACTATAAAGAAGAAGGTCAATTTTATTTTTTTAATTTCTGTAAAAATTATAACTTTCCCTTTTAGTTTCTGTAATTACAAACCAATCCCTATACATGTTTTATTGTAGGTATTGTTTTTTAAATTTGCAAAGACAACCATATGTTTGCATTTTAATTTGGACTTCAATCTTGCATCGTTTTATTCAATGAAAAATATCATGATGTTGAGCAACTAATGATGTATATTATGATTATTTATTTTTTTCTTCTTGGATAATTAATTAAAATTGTTAGTAGAAAATTCTATATTTTACCCAATCTGAGCTCTTAAATTCGTATTTAACTCACAGTTTCTCTAAAAGTTCTTAAACAACCAGAAAGGATGCCTTGAAGCATGTTTTAGTTATTACCCAAATTTCTTCTTAATTGGAGCTGTCATGTGCATTAAATAAATTGTAAAGTGATTTTATTGATTGATTTTTAAATAAATCCACACATAGGATTTTTGCGAAATTTCAACTCTTGTGAATTTCTCATAAAAATATCATTTTGAGATAATTCACATTATGTATAATTTGTTAACATGGATTTATTAGGAATTAATTACTTACAGTCACTCTATTTCCATTAAAAATTCTATAAGAAATGCACAGTTTGTCAGAAAATTCCAAACAAATTACTGTAGCCTCCTTCCATAATGAGTATGTTTCAGTACACTTTTCATAATTTTTGCGTTCTGTTTCTGTGAAAGGTAGCGTAAGAACCCATAAAAAGTGAGCAATTTTTATTGTTACATTTTTATTAGCAAAGAGAAAAAGCCTTAAAGTCCAACTTCCCAACCGAATTCCCGCTTCGTATGTACTTCAAATTCACCAAACTCACTTTTAAAGTTCAAGTTAGAAAATTATCTATCCAATGAAAGTGGTTTCATTAAAATTGGAACTTGTTTGTAAAATATGGGTTTTGGGACCTAGGTCTACATTATATATAATGTAAATATTCATTCTTCCTTCATTTTTAATTTTTTAATTACAAAAAATACAAAAAATCATTGTTGTGATGTATTCTAGTATTTTATTTTATGTTCTAAATATCTTTTATTAAAAATACAAAAAAATTAAAATTAGAAAAGTAAAAAATTGCACATATTGTTTGTCTTGTTATGTGAATTCTCCACTCTTTTCTTCTCTTTATTTTATTGTATTTTAGTGGCCTACTTTATTATTTCCTTTTCTTATATTTATTTTCCATTCTCTACACTAACTCCCATCTTCTTCTCATTGTACCACCAACTCCCATTCAACTCCATATTCTTCATCTAACCTCACATTCAACTCCACCATCCCACCATCTTTTCTAACCTCTATTTTCTTCTCTTTTTATAGATCTCATTCTCCTCATATTTGCCTTTGATCCACCTTTATGCGAGAGAGAGTTGAGAGCTCCGACCACTCGTCTTGGTGACAACAAATGATGAATTAGAGCGACGACCGACCTCCTCTCTGGTGAGATCCGTCGGTATTCCGGCCAACATCGCAGCTGCCTTCGTGCGCTGCTCAAGCTCATCACTCACCGATGATTCGAGCGAGGACGTGATTCTCATGAGAACACTGTAGGCGTCCGCTTCCATTGTAGGTAATTTTTCTTTTTATCGTTCAATATCATTTATATTTTTGCAATTTTTTATTACATCACATTCACCATACCTACTCCATTTCTTCTACTTCTTCTATTTCACCATCACTATCACTACCATCATTTTCTCATCCTTGTTTCATTCCATATTTGAAAAAAAAATCGCAGTAGGAAAATACAAAAAATAACAAAAACAAGCAACATCGTGGCTGCCACCTCCAGGTCGCCACTTCCACCGTGCGCTACCGTTGCCAACGGCGACCCCTCCTTGCCAACTCCATGTCAATGCCGCCTACTGCATTACAACCTCCTTCACCAGGAAACAACTGCACCTGCCGCGACATGCTCCAACAACAGCGGGTGGCCGCTGCACCTTCTCCGCCAAGTTCCCCGCCCTCCGCCTCCAGCCTCTAGCATCGCTTTCATTGCCGTGCGCCGTCCCTCTCCGTGATGCTTCCTCCGCTGCCATCCAACCGCACATCTATCGCCGCCTTCCGCCTGTGGTGTGACCACCACCGCTCCCTTCTTCCGCTAGCTTCTACCCCTTCGTGCCCTAGCCACTATAAAGAAGAAGGTCAAATTCATTTTTTTAATTTCTGTAAAAATTATAACTTTTCCCTTTTAGTTTCTGTAATTACAAACCGGTCCCTGTACATGTTTTATTGTAGGTATTGTTTTTTGAATTTGCAAAGGCAACCATATGTTTGCATTTTAATTTGGACTTCAATCTTGCATCGTTTTATTCAATGAAAAATATCATGATGTTGAGCAACTAATGATATATATTATGATTGTTTATTTCTATTTTTTTCTTCTTGGATAATTAATTAAAATTATTAGTAGAAAATTCTATATTTTACCCAATCTGAGCTCTTAAATTCATATTTAACTCACGGTTTCTCTAAAAGTTCTTAAACAACCAGAAAGGATGCCTTGAAGCATGTTTTAGTTACTACCCAAATTTATTCTTAATTGGAGCTGTCATGTGCATTAAATAAATTATAAAGTGATTTTATTAATTGATTTTTAATTAAATCCACACATAAGATTTTTGCGAAATTTCAACTCGTGAATTTCTCATAAAAATACCATTTTGAGATAATTCACATAATGTATAATTTGTTAACTGGAATTATTAGGAATTAATTACTTGCAGTCACTCTATTTCCATTAAAAATTCTATAAAAGATGCACAGTTTGTCAGAAAATTCCAAACAAATTACTGTAGCCTCCTTCCATAATGAGTATGTTTCAGTACACTTTTCATAATTTTTGCATTCAGTTTCTGTGAAAGATAGCGTAAGAACCCATAAAAAGTGAGCAATTTTTATTGTTACATTTTTACCCCTAAAATTCAAGAAAAATATGCTTGGCATTCATCACTGAATTAAGTTTCTAAAAAAAATACAATTTGGCTAATTTGGACTAACTTTTATTAGAATTAATTTGGCTAAGTTATATGTTTTCTTAATATCTTAATTCACCTGCGTATTGCATTATTTTTGCATAAAAAATACAAAAAATCCACATTGAAAACCTAGACCTAAGTTTTTGAATTAACCCAAAGTTGTTCCTTTGCCTCCCTGTGTTCGACCCCGGACTTGTCTGGGATATAAATTAAAGCTGAGACACTCTTCATGGAAATCTTTTCTTGGTTTTGATTAATTTGCTAAGTACCCATATTACAACGAGTACAAATTATACCACGTAATTAACGAGCCGTCAGCGTCCTATGTGGAGCAATCATGTTGCAAGGATTGCTGACCTAAGTCAACTGTCCTTCGCCTCCTCTGACTGTGTCATACGTCTTGAGCAGCCCATTTTCTTCCTTTTTCTTGCCTCCACCAGATCTCCTTCTCCCTCGAGCCCTTCACAACTCATGCTCCTTGATTATCCTTAATTCTCTCATGCTCTCTGGATCTTCTGTACATAGCCCTAATCAATTACTAACGTTATGTCAATAAGGGTTAGAACCCATGTTCATAAATAAAGCCCTATTTCTCCTTTCACAATACCTAAAGACCTCCACCCTTGGCCTAGTGCGTCTCCTAGTGACCCCCGAGGCTCTGGAGTGGCTCACAGAGGAGGAGAGGTGACCCATGGTGAAGCTTTGGCCAGTTTTGCTCCTTGGCTTCCTGTCCAGGTTTGAGCAATGCTTTTACCATTTCTAAGTAGCTTTAGTCCTTAGGTTTCATTTTACACATTTTATTACATGTTTTACTTTCTTGATTAGCGTACTTTAGGTTAGGTAGCTTCATTGAAGATTTAGAGCTCTGGCCACTGTGACCCATCATATCCACTTATTCTGACCACCATGACCATACCATTACTCCCCTATCCATTTCTCCTCATTCCCCACTCATTAGGTCAACCGGATCCTCACTAGAAATGTAAATTGAAGTCTACCTCTATCACCCCTCATCAGACTTCACCGCTTTCATCATTCCATCCTCAATAGCCACCAATAAAAGCCCAGACCTTGTCGCCCATGAGTTGTCGTGCTTTTTATCCCATTTGTAGATCTGAAAGTGGGTGTCTGAGCCCCAGTTTTAGTTCACGAGAATTTCCAGGAAGACCAAGGCTCCAAGCCCCCTCCGATGGGGCTCAGATATTTTTTGAAAACCTTCATTTGTTGTGGAAGACCTCACCGAGCTTGTGGAGCTACTCAACATTGAAGAAGGAGCTCAGGGAGGATAGAATCTGATGAACGAAGCTCGAAGACGGGGACATTCTCCCTTATTCTTTGAGAGCAGTAGCCGTTCGATGGAGGAGGAGCTCTAGTTCTAACCTCATCCGTTGAGTGTCTGCAACTCTCGGTCGTTGATGAAGCTTCATGATCATATCTCAGGTGTCCATGACTGAAGTGTCAACGACCCCTCTCGTGCAGACACATGGCAAGTGGAATACCAAGAGCTATTATATTGCACCATATAGGGGGTAAATTATCGATCTAGCCCCCACCATTTTATTTTATTTATTTAGTCTTGTAAATAAATTTCTTAGTGTAAATAAATTTATAAATATTGAGTTGAGATATCTGACATTTTTGTAAATGCATGGGTCCAGTCCAGCTCAACTCACGCGTCGTCCCACGTGAGCTGGACATTTTGCATATATGTCCTGACAGTTTTTGAAAATTGTAAATTAGTATATAAAGTTTAAATATTAGTTGTATATTTTTGAAAAATTTGCACATTTACCCCCATCTTATTTTTAATTACAAATATAACCTTGTTAATACATGTATTTTTATGCTTGTATTTCATTTATTAAAAATAGCATCCGTGCTCCAAAAAATATGCAAAAATAGGGATAGATGTCTGCTAGCATGAGCTTTCATGTTATATTTTTGATTTTGCATTTAGCCATTTTACCTATTTATTAAAAATCCAAAAGCGAATATTTTGTCCATGTTTGAATAAAAAAATCTAAAAAATATAAATATAGTCTGAAAAATTCTAAAAAAATTATATTTAGTTTATTTTAGTATTTTATAACTCAATATAAAAAGCCCTAAAAAATAGAAAATAAAAATAAATAATTTAAAAACTTCAAATCTTTTAAAAAATAGAAAAATCACCAAAAATCCGCAAAATATTTATTTTTGTTTTTGAATTTTCTTTGTATTATTATCAACCTATTAAAATTGATTTGTAGAATTCTGGACTTTATTTACTATTTTTTCTTCAAATTAATTCGATTTATTTATTTAATCACTATTTTGGGATATTTTTAATTTTAAAAATACCTAAATATTAACAAAAATATAAAAAATCACAAAATAGTAGAAAAATATAAAAAATTATTTTATTTCATGTATTTTGATTATTTTTTGTTGCATTTATAATTATATTACTCTATGTTGTATATATAGCATTATATATTCTTATATTATATGCTTAAAAAAACAACAAGAACAACAAAAAAGCCTTTTCCCACAATTAAGTAAGGTCGGATACTTGAATTCTTCGCCTCCATTCAGATCTATCTTGGGGTCAATCTCGCACTTATATCACAAAAACAGAGATGCCTTCATATAGTCTCTTTCCAATCCTTCTTGTGTCATCCTCGTCCTCTCTTAGCCGGATCAACATCCCAACACTCGCATCTCCTAAGTGGTGCATGAGCTGATCTTCTTTGCAAATGACCAAACCATCTTAGGCGGTTTTCTCGCATCTTATCCTTGATCAATTCTACACAAACTTTCTTTCTGATTGCATCATTCCGAATCCGATCTTTACGTGTGTGTCCACACATCCACCTTAGCATTTTCATTTCTGCAACAACCATTCTCTGCACATGTCTATGGCTCATAGGCCAACACTCTGATCCATAGAGCATAGCAGGTGTCACAGTTGCTTTGTAAAACTTTCCTTTAATTTTAAAAAGAATTTTCTTATCACAGAGAATAGCGGAGGCTCTTCTTCACCCCATCATGTTGCAAAATAGATCCCAGATTTCTAAAAGAATCTATCTTCTGAATGTTATCGTTACCAATCTTCACCTCAATTCCTTCATCATTACTTCCATCAAAGGTGCACTCCATATTCTGTCTTAACCCTACTTATACAAAATCATTAGTCTCTAAATCTCAAGCTTCTCATTTACTCCATCTCTAATCTCGTCAATCAACACAATATCATCAACAAATAACATACACCAAAGTAACTCATCCTGAATGTGACTTGTCAACTCGTCCATAATCAAAGTAAAAAGAAATGGACTCAAAGCTGAACCTTGATGTAAACCAATGTTGATGTCAAAATAGTTAGTCTTCTCAGAAGGGGTTCTTACACAAGATAAAGTCCTATCACACATATCCTTTGTGAGGTTAATGCATAGGACATGTATTTGTCTCTTCTCCAGAACTCTCCACAATATCACTCGTGGGACAGAATCATAAACCTTCTCCAAATCAATAAAGATCATATGGAGGTTCTTCCTTTTAACTCTATTAATATCCATTGTTCGCCTCAGCAATGGATGCCTTTAATACTTGAGTGACCTGGTGTGAATCTGAATTGGTTTTCTTTTACTTTGGCAACTTGCCTCAACCTTATTTTGATCATACGTTCCCAAATTTTCATATTGTGACTCATCAGTTTGATACCTCTGTAATTTGAACAATTTTGAACATCTCCTTCATTCTTATAAAGAGGCACCACCATACTCCTCCTTCAATCTTCAAGAATTTTCTTGCTTCACCAAATAATATTGAATAGATTTACAAGCCAAGTCAAACCACGCTCACCTAAAACTCTTCATACTTGTACAGATATGTCATCCAGTCCTACACCTTTCCCAGGTCTCATAACATTCAAATCCTCCTCTACTTCCTTTCTTTGTATTCTTCAATAGCTTGCACGATTCAAGTAACTTTCACTACTAGCTAGATCACCCAAAGTGATCTCTCTATTTCCTTCTTCAATGAAAAGTTTATGGAAGTACGGCTCCCATCTAGTCTCTATATCCTTCTAAGTAACAAGCAAGTGACCTTCCTCATCCTTAATGCATCTCACTTGAGAAAGGTCTTTGGTCTTTCTTTCTCTTGCTTTTTCCAACCTGAATATATCCTTTTGACCCTCCTTAGAATCGAGATTCTTATACAAAACTTTATATGCTTTTGACTTACCTTCGCTTACAACCTTCTTTGCTTCCTTCTTCTCTATTTTGTAGTTTGTGACAGTTTTCTTTGTTCTATCCTTAAACATAACTTTAAAGCATGCTCTTTTAATTTTTAGCTTCTTTTGCACCCCTCTGTTCTGCCGCCAAGCCTTCTTTTGACCTGGATCTCCTCCCTTTGACTCACCTAACATCTCTTTGGCTATCTTTCGGATACAAGATGCTACTGCCTCCCACATCTTGTTTGCATTTCCGCTACAATCCTAAGAAGTCTTCTAAAAACTTCTCTCTGAAGCTCGACTGCTTCGGTAGGAGATTCTACCATCTACTTCTAATGGTCTTAGGAACCCTCTTTTTCTTTACCAACCTTTTTATTTGCACATCTAAGATTAATAAACGATGTTGGGTTGTCAAACCCTCTCATGGGATTACTTTGCACTCTTTACAACACAATCGATCTCTTCTCCTCAACATAAAGTAATTTATCTGTGTTCTAGTCGGGCCACTCTTATAAGTAATTAAATGCTCCTCCCTCTTATTGAAGAGAGTTTTTGATATGGAAAGATCATATGTCATTACAAAATCCATAATGACTTTCCCTCTTTATTTCTATCCCCAAAACCTTGTCCTCCATGAATACTAGCATACCTTGAAGCATCTTTTCCCACACGCCCATTAAGATCTCCATCTATGCAAATCATCTCTCTTTGTGGGATTCCTTGTAAAATCTTATCTAGATCCTCCTAAAAATCTTGTTTAGTCCTTCCAGCTAAACCAGTTTGCGGTGCATAAACTGAGATGATATTCAGAATTTCTTCTTCAAGCACCAATTTTAGCAAAATAATTCGATCCTCGAATCTTTGTACCTCAACCACACAATCCTTCAAATCCTTATGAACAACCACTCCAACACCGTTTCTGCCCTTATCTTTACCTGAATAACAAAGTTTAAAGTCCGTCTTCTCGATCTCCCTTGCTTTCTCTCCAATCATTTAGTCTCTTAAAGACATAGTGTATGAATCTTCCTTCTTTCCATCATATCCACTATCTCCATCAATTTTCCAGTTGAAGTACCAATAATTTCCAACTACCAATCCGCAACTTCCTTTGTAGTCTCTTATGGACTAACTTCTTTACTCGCATGCGTCCATTATGCGAGAACCCTTGCAAAATTTGGACTGCTTCCAAGCGGTGATGTAGTGAAACTAGCTTATTTATCTGCATGGTTCCTCATGCGAGAACCCTTGAAAATTTTGAAATACATCCAGGCTGCGATGTAGAAACCCTTGCAAAATTTTCATTTCATTCAGGAGATGCAATGCGTCGCAAGTAGGGTTCAACGAAATCTATATGTTTGCTCAAATCCATGTTGAAACAATCCCCATGTTCCTACATCAGTATTGATCTTACATTCTTTGAGTCATTTCCTTTATATTTCAGGCTTGAAACACATGTATCTCCTCCATCTCCAATGATAAATAATGCTCCTCTTCATGTTCCTATCACACAAGATAATCGACACATGACAAGTTATCAACAAAAACACATCATTCTACACAAGAACCATCTTTCCATTATGTATGTCCTTCAACTGAAGTTTTACGTATTGATGCCAATTATACTTCCATAGACTCAAAAACAAGTGCCACATATGAAAAAGTGAGTGATGCAACAGATATCCCCATTGCTATTAGAAAGGGGACTGAACAATGTACCAAGCATCCCATTTCTTCTACGATGCCCTTTTTTGGACTTGGGTCTTCTTATAAACAATTTACAAAAGCATTGTTCGACAATTATACCTCATAGTTGCAACATAACTCCCCATGATTCCAAACAATGACTGACAATGGAAGATGAAACACTTACACTTGTTTCACACAATACCTGGCAGTTTGTTAATATGTTTGATAATAATAAGGTGGTTAGATCCAAATATATATTTACAGTGAAGTGTAAGATTGACTGATCGATTGCTTGGTACAAGGCCCGCTTAGTATGAAAGGAGTTTACAAAAACTTATGATATTGATTTCTTTGACACATTCTCTTCAGTTACCTACCTCTGCACACTATGGATACTGAGGGCACCGGAAGTACAACTCGACTAGACTTACATCAACATGATGTAAAAAGTGCATTTCTACATGAGGTAGTGTATTCACAACAATATCTCAGCGTCAAGTCTCAACGAGAGTGTGAGAAGGTGTGCTTGCTAGGTAAAGCGATTTATAAAGTTACCAGAAGCCTTCTCTCTTGATTTCAGCCTTCTCTTGATTTAAAGACTTGAGGCTATTAAGATATTTTCTAGGGATCAAAATAACTATTTCCAAGTGAAAAATGATAAGATGAGAGTCGCTAAATAATGGCCTGACAAATCAGACTCACTGTCGCTGAGGCGACTACTCGAATCCTCTTGTTGTTTCAACAATTAACCCACACAGATAATTAAGAAGTTGAGTAGGAGTCAAAATTTATTATACCTTACTAATAATGTACAATGGCAAGCAAGTAGGGGTCAAATACAAGAAGCAAGGGAGTAGAGCAGGCAAGATATGAAATCAAAGCTCAAATTATCACTCAACTACTTAGCCAATGTTGTAATATTTTGTGGGTTTTTTATTTTATTTTATTTTATTTTATTTTTTCTATTTTATATTTTCTTTTTATATTTTATATTTTTATATTTTCTTACTAATAGATATATAACTCTATATATACGATATATATACAATATAGGCTAAGGTAGTTGCAAAAGTTAACAATGATCAAAAGTAAGAAAATAAAATTCTTTCGCATTTTAGATAAATTTTTTATTATTTTTGTGATTTTTTAAGACTTTTTGAAAATTTTTATATATTCTTAAACTCAAAAAACCCTAAATCAGGATTAAATTAATTACCTGAAATTAAAACGGAGATAGAAAATATCAAATAGAGTCAAAAATTCTCCAAACTTAATTTAAAACAATAATAATATGTAGAAAATTCAGAACCAAAAAACACATTTTTTGGATTGTTAGAGAATTTTATATATTTTTAAAGAGGTTTTTAAGGTTTTTATATTTTTTTGAATTTCTTTTATATGTTTTAGGGTTTTTTGGTCTGAAGGTAAAAAATACATAAGTACACAAAATATATTTTTGGGAATTTTTCAAGATGTTTTTATAATTTTGTATTTTCTATTGCAAATAGGGACAAAGTAGGTTGTTTCTTATTTTTAATAAACAAAATACTACATGCAAGTAAAATGTAACAGGAGTGTACACATATTTTTTTGAGATTTTTTGAGTTTAATTGCTATTTTAAATAAATAGAGAAGGGAAACTACACTACTAGCAAGGGCATATATGTATATAGCAAGAAGATTAGGGTCCACAATACAATTTCACCAAAAAGTTACAAATTAATGTTCAAAAATTCTGACTAAATGCTAATAGACTAAACCCGTGAGAGTTTTGTTGCAAATTTCATAAAGTTTGTCGGCTGACCTGAACTTAGACTCAAAAGCAAATTGTAAAAGTACGAGGGTTTGTATGCAAATATTACAAAAACTTAAAAACCTACAGATAAATGATTGAAGTTAAAATATTAAATACACAAAATGTTTGAGTGAGAGTCGCAATACCCAAAACGACGCTGGAACGAACGAAGGATATGTAATCACTTGCCACGCGCCATGTCCTCAAGGAACGATGACGCTTCAATGATGGATGGTCCAGATTATATCTTTGATGAAGAATCAATGGCTGAGGCAAGATGCGATCCAACAGACGATGTACTCCTTGAAGAACGTGGCCTATCTGACGGTGGAGGGAAGATGAAGACGAACAGGGAGGAACTCGTGACGATGCGAGCTTTCCCTGTTTATATCACCCTCCTCCAACCTGATCTGAAGCTCCAAAATGAACGAAATCACTCATGTAGAGGCTCTCTATGTGTTGAAAGCATCAGGCTGCCCAGAGGGTCACCATAGCTCCCCCATGATGTCAGGGAAGCTAGAGAGCTCCAGGTATCTCCGAACACCTTCAAAACTGCTTCAGCTGGTCTTGAGCGTTCCAAAGTCCTGCACAAAAGGTTTAAATGGTCGAGGGCAAACTGCCTCAACCCTCCAGGTGATGGAATGAGGCGTGGGGAGTCGGGCAGAATCCCTTCGACGAGCAGTGAAGGAGGGGACACAGATCGCTTGCTCTGTGCAAGAATAGGGGTGAGAAGATGCGACGGATTATGAGAGGGTGGAGTAAAAACGAATGGAAGTGGTTTTGAGTCGAAGAACAGGCGGAGACGTCAGAACTGTTCATCGGAGTTCAGCTTCGACGAACTACACACGTGGGGATTTAAGCTAAACCGAGCAATAAAAGTGGAAATTAATGTGGGAAATAACTTGTAAGGAAATTGCTATCCTAAAAACTACGGAAAGGGAGAGAAAGATAGTAGCTTACCAATGCTAAGAGCCACCACTGGAGCTGCGACGGAGCATGGCAACGAGCAATGGATTGGATCTCTACTTTACACGGATCTCCAAGCCAAGAGCTTGAGGCACCTCATGCTGTCATTAGGATTGTGATTCACAACTAGTACCTAAGTTAGGAGGTGGAAGAGGGATCCGAAAAACGAGATTTGAAGGAGGAGAGATTTAAAACAGAGAGTGGGGTTGCGTTGAAGATCGAGGGAGATCCAACAGATCGTTGATGCAATCGCCAAGATATCGAGCAAACATGTAAGAACAAGCATCGAGGTCAAAAATCAAAGAAGGAATCATCCCTGAATATGAACGTATTGGCCTCCAAAAAATCGAGACGTAGGTTCAAAGCATGGGGTGTCAGGCTACAACGCCCCGGTCAGATAGTCGACCAAGGTCAGCTGGCGTAGAAGCCCGGTCGGTCCACGTGAACCTAGCTGGAAAAACCATGCCAGAAAATATTGGAAAATAAATAATAAATAGAAAACAATTTTATTATCTTTTGGATATAACATAATAAATGTCTACTATTTTGTGAATTATTTTATTATAATTTTTATTTATTTTTTAGAGTTATATAATTAGTAGTTAGTTTTTGGGGTTATATTATAGGTATATTTTTCTATATTTTTATGTATTCTATTTTTGTTTTGCATTTTTGATTTTATTAATTTAGTTTATTATTTTATAAAATTATAACTTATTTTTATATACTTAAATATATTTTATTATATTTTCATGATATATTATGTACACTTAATTAATTAGATGTGTTAGTTATATATGTATAGATACATGTAATTCATGTATGTATTTCCTTTACACATTTTATTTTAATATTTTCTTTACTGTTTTATTCTAATTTTATTATGTACATATATTATAAATAATATTTACAAATTATACAAATATAAAATTATAAAAATAATGAATAATAAATAAATTGAATATTTTAATCGGGTAAACTATATAACATGGGTCCAAAATCTAACTTTCACACCTTAACTCCAAAAAATATGAAACTACCTTCATTAAATAACTTATTAAATGTTATATACAACTAAAGGTGATTTTATATATATTAAGCTTTTATTTGAGAGATATGGATCCGGGACGTTGGGATTTGGAAGTTTATTTATATTATAATTTGTACACTATATATTATTTTTGTGTGAAATTAATTTTGTATTTTCTATATTTTATTATCTATAACATTTATGTTCAAAGTTTCTTTATTTGAGGTATAAAAGTGGAAGTAAAATAGGTCCCAAAAATGAATAAACATGAATAAAATAAATGGAATTTTATTGTATTATGACCCTTATCCCCCCATACTTTATTCCTTGTCTACCTAGTCATCGAGATGCCTAGGTCTCGGGGTTTAAGGTCATGAAATATCTTCGAAATTTTATTCTTTTTACTTTTATTTTCTTTATTCTATAATTTTGTATTAAAAATAATAGTTATACACTGTGTACAAAACAATGCATGAATGCTAAAATGCATGAATTAAGGGTATTTGCACACATTTACTAGGGGTTTTAAGGAAAAGATGATAGAATAAAGGTGATGAAATGGAGATTCATCACCCTCTATACTTGCTTTTGCTGGTCCCTAGAAAACACTTATGCAATAAGTGCATAAAACAAAGAAAAGAAAAAGAATGAAAATGGATTAAGTTTAATTATCATCCTTGTCTGCATAAGTTTGGAGCTTAAGTCAGACCTTTGGAATTTTAGTGCAGGCGGAACCTTAATGGGGATCATATTTAAAATCCAACAGCCTTCGAGAATCCTAAAACTCTGCTCAAGTCTCCTCAATAGCCATGTCAAAATATTTCAACTCATACGCAAACCCTTATGACTTTGAACCTGACTCATACATTGTAAGTGATGGTGGCTCTCCCCAACTGAAACGACAAAGAGACCGACTTCTCCAGCATGACAAACCAGTGATTCCCCAATCCTTCCTCGAGGAGAGAAGTATTCCCTTCTAAGTTCAAGTGACAACTAGCTCAAGAGGAGGGGTTAAAGAGAAATGTGGATGGTAGCCAGTGTAGCTACCTATCCTAGGATGCAAGACCAGTGTAGTTAAGTCATCCGACTACATGCTCACTTGATTTGGCTTTGAAGTTCAAGCTTGCTTATTGACTAAATGAATATATACATTCTGACAGGCATTTTATTTTCAATCAGGCATGTCCACTTTTTGGAGTTTTTTTGAAATACTATATACAACAACATTTATATACAAAGTTTTTCCTCTCATGCCAGTAGGTAGAATATACCTCTTTTGAAGTATTATTGCAACCCACACTCTCCTGTCTTTAGATATCAATGCCACTGGATGGGTTAGGGTGCACTTCCCTCCCTAGAGGAGGACAAATGTTTCCACTTATGCGCGTCTCATATCGGCAAATCCAATCTCCTCACCACTCCAACTGAGTTGAGCTAAGTGAAAGGTGCATGTGTCCAAGTTAGGTCATTATCGACAAGAGCCATACGTGTGCTCCAAAATAATCTACTTTAGCAGTCAAGAATCCATTGAACCAAATCTCGTGATCTTCAAAGAATTAAGTCAACTGGACCTGAAGCACCTCAATTCCAATTCCTATAAGGTTCATGTTAATTAGGTAGATTTAAGGTCCAACCAAGCTCCAATATTCATATTTTACTTAGACTTGTTCAATTATCAAACTCAATATGAAAAATGTGAATGCCATGCAAATGCGATGAAAAAAATATTTTTGTGATGTAATTTTCAAAGATTTGAAATTTTTATGGATTTTTGAAAGAGATGATGCTCATGTATTTTTTTTGGTATTTTTCAAAAAGATTTTTCAAAAAGATTTTTCAAAATATTTTTGGTATTTTTAGTTTTTGCAAATGTTTTTGGACTTTCTGAAAAAAAAATTTTGGCTAAGAATAGTTACAAATATTTACACGAGGATACATCTTATATTACAAGAATTAAATTTTAAGAATTTACAAGAGGTAAGTGATCGATTCATTATATAAAGAATTTTAGTAAGATGGATATATTCGTCAAACTTATTTGGAAATTATTTTTTAAACAATTTTTAAAAACTATAGTCCAAATACTTGTTACAAACACTTTTTACAAATATTTACATACATTTGAAAATTATTTTACAAAGGTTTTTCAAACAATATATATAGATTTTTCAAAATATTTTTGCAACCATTTTTCAAATCATTTGTAAATTATTTTTCGAACATTTTTATTTCATACAAAGAAAATAATTTTCTTCAAACCAAATAGTTTTTACAAAGGTTGAAAATATTTAACAAAACATTTTCCAAATAGGTTTCAAAAGGATTTTTAAACTATTCTTCAAATATGTTGCAAAAAAGTATTTTTACCTTATTTACTAATTAGTAAATACAAAAAAATTGAGGAGTAATCAACATATTATTATTAAGTGTTTTTAATAGATATTTTAGCCATAATTATTAATAAAAAATTGAAAGTACGAGTTACGGCTAAAGTATATACGGAGTATATACGACCCCCTATACTTAGCTTGAGCTATGTCCTCATAGATCAGAGAGAAAAGAGAAGGCATAACTCATACTGAGTATAGAAAAATCTAAAGAATAAAGGAGTAGAGAAATAAATGAACGCATATGAAGTTGACTGTCCACCTAGACATAGGATCAAATAATCCTAAGTATAGCAAATTGTACACAAAATAGAGTGGGTAAAGGGTTAGAATGAACATATCGTACTTAGACTGTCTCCTCCATACTTAGGGTAAGATAACCCTATGTATAGATAAGAAGAAAAGACAGTAGAGAGGATCGAAGAATGAAAGAACTCGGGGTGCACACCCCCTATACTTAGGACACAATATGTCCTATGTATAGAAGACTGACAAAAAAGGACGACACCTTATTGATAAAAAAGAACAAGGAAATGGAAAAGAAGAAAAGAAGAAAAAGAGAAAAGATAAGTGGAGATAGAATAAGGGATTTGAACAACTCGGGTTGCACATCCCCCCTATACTTAGGGCAAAGTACATCATAAGTGTAGCAATGATGAAGGGGATGACACCTTTTCGATAGAATAAGAGACGAAAGAAGGAAAAGAAGAAAAGAAGAAAAGTCATTCAAAAATATTTTGATTTGCTTTGTCTTTGACTGCAATTTTGGAAGTATTCAGCTCATCCTCATAAATTACTTGAATGGAGTCAATGACAGACATAAATGTGTCATGCTTAAGATAAGACTTCATAAGATGTCCATTGACTACAAATAGCTGTGCATCAGTGATGAATCTCCGTTTCATCATCTTTATTATATCATTTTAGCCTTAAAAATCCTAGTAAATGCATGTAAATATGCATCATTGTGTAAAAAAGTGTATAAAATATAGTTTTAAATTCAAAATTATAGAATACAAAAAATAAAATAAAAAATAAAATATTGGAGAGTATGATCCAAAACCCTAAGACCTAGGCATCTCGATGACTGGGTCGACAAGGAATAAAGTAGGGGGAGATAAGGGCCAAAAACCAATAAAAATTCTTTTTATTAATTCAATTTTATTCATTTTTGGGACCTATTTTTAGTTCCACTTTTTATACTTCAAATAAAGAAACTTTGAACATAAAAGTTGTAGATAATTAAATATAGAAAAATATAAAATTAACTTCATAGAAAAATAATATGGAGATAAAAAGATATGATTAGAATAAGATTCCAACATCCTAATTTGCAGACCCATATCTCTCAAATAAAAACTCAAAATATATCAAAATTACTTTTAATTGTACATAACTTTTAATAAGATATTTAATGAAGGTAGTTTCATATTTTTTGGAGTTACAGTATGGAAGTCAGGTTTTGGACCCATATTGTATACTTTATCCAATTAAAATATTCATTTTATCTATTATTCATTTTTTTACAATTTTATATTTTTATAATTTTGTAAATATTATTTATAATTTATGTTAACTTTAAAATAATAATAAAAACATCAAGAAAATATTTTAATAAAATACTTGTATAAAATACATTGGTAAAATACCTATATCTATACCTATAGAATTAATAGATCTATTTATTTAATTATATATATTAAATCAGAAAATTTAAATAAAAATATATTTTAATGTATAAAACTAAGTTATAAGTATATAAAATAATAAACGAAATTAATAAAATAAAAAATACAAAAGAAAAATAAAAGACTAAAATACATAGATGAATATACCTATATATAGCCCTCAAAAAGTAACTTGTAATACTAGATCTCCAAAAAATAAATAAAAATAATGATAAAATAATTCAGAAAATAATAAATATTTTTCATTTTATAACTTAAAATTAATAAATTAATCTATTATTTCTAATCAAATTTCGAAATAATTTCTGACGAGATTTTTCAAGTTGGTCGACGTGGAACAACCAGCTTCTTCTGGGCGTTGATCTCAGTCAACTCTCTGATCGAGGTCTGCCTCCTGTCAGAATCGAGTTTTATCCTATTTTCTCGATTTTTTCGAGGACGTTCCTTATACCATTTCATGATGCCTTCTTCACAGCTTTCCTTCCTTGTTGATTGAGCTTTCACGCCCTTGCATTTTTTCAGGGATTGGAACATCGATTCGCTCGATCTCCTTCATTCTTCAACCCGCTCGACCCACATTGTACAAAAAAACCTCCAAGCTTCCCATTCCTCTTTGAACACCCTTTTGACCCATTTTGCTCCTCCATTCTTGCGCTCCGGTGGTGGTGGTGAAAACACCACCTCAAATCGATTGGGGTAGCGTCGGACTAGTCATTGGCGTGCTTCCATCATCTTCGGTGATCACCTCCACCACGAGATCTATCTCCTTGGTCCTGGCCAAGTCGAGGTCCATTTTTTGTTTTTCTTCTTGCATGTTTAGCATTATTGTAGACGTAGGAATCATTTCATGCCTTTAACTCCATTATTCGTCGCTTCCCACCTTCATTTAAAGTTCACCGGATCTCCGCTCCGACGAACCTTCTTTTTGCGCTATCCACTGTCCATTCCACCATGCGAGCCCTGGGAACCGTTCTTTTGTGTTCTTGAACTGACCCTGCAGGTCCCAAGTGCCCAAGGACCCCCAAAGGGTCGATTTTTGAAGGACTTGAAGCACATGGAGCACCCCACATTCTTCGGCTCTACCCGACTTCACCAAAGCTCTAGGCGCTCTTTGGATACTGCTGCCTGAAGCGGAGGAGCCCATACTCCTTTTTGCCCAAGTCTTGACATCTCTAGGTGGCCGGAGTGGTGCTGGAAGGAAGTTTGAAACTTGACCCAGCCGAATTCTTGACCCGTTCTTCCAGCCCATCTCTGCTCCGTCTGATCTTCACGCCTCTCTAGGACGAGCACCATCCATTAGATGCGCCTTCATCTCGATCGTTGATTGACATCAGAAGATCTAATTTTGGCCGCACGAAGCGAACCAGTATAGGGCTATGGCAACACGCCACGTGGCATAAGTGACGATTATCAACCGTCTGATCCACCTAGGCAATTATGTATTTTATTATTTAGTTCTAAAACTTTCATCAGTCGTTAATATACTTTTGTTATATTTATGCATAGGCCCCTGCACTTTGTGCTATTTGCATTCGAGTCCTAACCACGCCACCTTACGTGATGCTTCACGTGAGTGGACTTTTTGCAGTCAGACCCTTGGGGTTCTTTGTATTTTAATTAGGTCTAGAAACTTTTTAATTAACTTTTTAACTTTTTGTGGACATTGCAAGTCAGTCCCTGAGTTTTTGGAAATTACGTTTTGGACCCCACTAGTGCGACTCACATGTTCAAACATGTGAGTTACACATTTTGCACGGAGGCCCTTAGGATTTTGATTATTTCAAATTAGTGATGTAACTTTTTATTCTAGTTATAATAGTTTGGTGAAATTTTACTTTGGTCCTTGGATTTCTTGACATTTACATATATGCCCTTGCTAGTAGTGTAGTTTCTCTTTGTTGTCTCTATTTATTTCGTACATCTATATAACTCTAAAAAAACCAAAAAATAGACATAGCTTCCTGTCGTATTGATCTTTCACATCATTTTTTTATCTTGCATTCTGAAGCTTTTATTATTTATAAAAAAATAAAAAACTTCACTATTTGTCCATGTTTGCAATAGAAATACATAAAAATTATAAAACCTTTTTGAAAAATTCTAAAAAAATAAATTTTATATTTATTTGCTTATTTTATGACTTTAGACCAAAAATCACTAAAAATTTAAATAAAAGTCTAAAAAAATAGAAAAACCCTTAAAACATTTATAAAAATATAAAAAATTCTTAAAAATTCCTAAAAATATATTTTATATTCTGAATTTTCTTTATATTATTATCTATATATTGAAATTAAATTGGAGAATTTTCGCTACAGATTACTATTTTTCATATCTATTTTAATTTCAGATATTTATTTTAAACCATGTTTTGGGTATTTTGACTTCTGAAATATATAAAAATTAGAAATAACTCTGTAAAAATCATAAAAATAGTAAAAATATTTTAAAATCCAAAAAATTTATTTTCTATATTTTTATTATTTTTACCTATTTATATATATTATCTCTCTTATCTATATTGTATATATACTCTATATAGCTTTATATATATATTTAAAAGAAAAAGAAAAATATAAAATATAAAATATAAAAATAAATAAAATAAGAAAATTAAAATAAAAATAAAAAAATAAAAAAATAAAGTAAAACCCACAAAAGAGAGGTACTTATATAGGCAAATAAATTACATTCACTTTTGTGCATCCATTGCCTCGATCTATTCTGCTTGTTCCATGTGTTCGACCTCTACACATACTTGCACCTATACACGTCTTTATTATAGAGTTATAATAAATTTTAACTCCACATCTTGCTTTTCATTGTTTGATTATCATTGTGGGTTAATTGTTGTTTGAAGTAGGGTTTCTTACGGGACGCCACATCTACTACATCTCCGCCTTGTGTGAGACATTTTTTAGACCCATGAAAAATCCTCTTCAACAAATGGCACCGTTGCCGTGAAGCAACAAAGCATAGATCGACTTTTTGCTTGATTGTAATGTTTGTCTATATTTTTGCCTTAATTATTTGCTCATTTATTTGATTTTATTCTTTACTTGTCTAATTAATCTCCTTGTTTGTATTTGTTGTGAGGGACGCGGATCGAGGGATGCACTCTCTTCTAGGAGCGCATGAACACCCACATGAGGCGGTTTTGATCGAGCAACAAAGGAGGACTTGGAGAGAATTTTGAAGATAATTGTTTGAGTATTTATTGTAGTATTTATTTTGTATTTCAAGTAAGTGAGAGACCATTATTATTTGTAATAATACTGGTACTCTGAACTCTGGACATTCAGGCCGAATTTTCAAGTGATTATTCATTGGGGGCTCACCACGACTTTCTCATGTTTTCTTCACATTTTTTCCTTTGTTTCTTGGTTGTTTTCTTTCTTTTATGTGATTGAGCCCTTATCTTTAAGATTGATTGTGATAGATTAAGGCCAAACACGCATGCACCTATAGATACGTTTGGACTTAGTCAAATCAAATTACTTCTCACTTAGTCTCAGAACCACGCACCACGAGAGTCCTCCATACAACGCTTGTAGGATCCATTGTTGTGAGCACCAAGGAGACTCCAAGACTGGACACTTCGGCTCCGTTCTAAGTCATTAGCATTGGTTCTTCACGATAATAGCAATTTCTGAAACTTAGGGTGATTTCATTGGCTTGCATTTGCCTATAGTGTAAGTTTCAATTCTGCTGAGCATCTTTGCATGTAGAGTGCTGGAGGCGAGGTGAGCATTTACGCTTTAGCATTCATCATCGTTTTTGCTGCTTGCTTTGCAGTTCCACCTCTCTACCTCTAATTTTGATCACTTAGGTGCTTAAAGGAATTTACTCCTCGATAAGCGCATGCATTCTTATTAAAAATCCAAAAAAGGTGACAATCAATAAAATTGGGACTGCTAACGTTACTTGACCCTAAAATTGACTAAAAAGAAAAAATATTTGTCTTGGGGCGAGTAATCCCCTCATTGTCTTCATTTTAAATTGCTTGCGTACACGTTAAGGAGTAGTGCCCAAATCCCATTCAGCCTCCAAAGTGTTTGCGCAACATTTTGACTTCTCACCTAACTCTAAAATAGACTAGATAAAAAGACCGTTCTTTCACAGTCTCTAGCGAGTTGAGTAGGAGAATTGAGGGTTTTGTATTGCATGTGTTTTTTTGTGATTGTTTGTGTGAATTCTTAGATTGCCTCTGCGCATTTGCACCTTTTTCTCACTACTCTTGATTTGACCTTTGTATTCTCCCGAACATTTTCCTTTGTTCCGAGATGACCGACTGGAGTGTGTTTTATCCAGAACTTGCAGATTCCTCATTTACTCCAACAAGTCCACCTACATTTTCCCAAGGAATTTGCTCCTGACTTTTGTATATATCCACCTCAGCCACAGATTCATGCCTCGTATTTTTATCCACATCCACCCTCAGAATTTCCACCTTCACATTTCCCTTCACATTCACCCGAGACTGATCTATTGGAGTCACCTTTCATGATTTCCATTGAACCAAATGATGGAGCAAATGAATTTGAGAATTGATGATCTTACTAGTTTATATAAGAAATAGAATGTCGCTCCACTATTTGAGGATATGGATTCATTTGAGGATTATCATAAGAGCTTGCAATTTCCCAAAATATAAAAAATGAGAAAAATTTAAAAATACAACAAGAGTTCGGGAGGCACGTGATCGAGTTAGACTATGAGGAGAGAGTACCTTTGCCAGATCTTTTGACCACACATCCATTCACACCCTGTCCCACCTTTGACCTCGAGGATGCCGCTGTATAGACTACTCTTGGCGTTCCTTGTGTATATGTTGATTCCGATTTCCTCCCTTGTATGGAGGAGGTCCAAAGATTTAAAAAATGTTGAGTGAACCCAAAGTAGTGGCCGCTATTCATGAGGTCATTGATGCTCCACTTCGCCAAGCCATGACCCAATTATCTGCTCCTCATCACAAGAAGAGAAAGCGGAGGAGTAGATCTGAGGGTCATATCTTGACCATGGCCACTGCCTACGCCATCGCCCATCATCCATCTTCTAGGAAAAGGAACATTGTCATACCTCTTATGAGTTGCACTATCTCTGACCATTTATAACTGATGATACCTGAGAATTCCTCTCCAAGGAGCAAGACTCGGAAAGTATAGACCTTGGAGTTTGCTCTTCTTGTGATTGGCGATGCGTTGATGACATCCATGGGATTCACACGATCGATACCATTGAGCGGAGGGCAAGGACTGATGAGACTAAGGCCGAATTTGATCTTGTTGCTTTTATTTAGGAATTCATACCTTTTGATGAGAAGGATGATCCGGTTGAGACTCTTGAGGACGAACATGATTCAACTACTTCCATTGATGAGTTCGTACCTTTTGGTTTTGACCTAGATGAAACCTCGCAGGATGACACTGACCTTACTTCTTCCGATGATGAGTTCTTCCTTTTTCACTTTGATATTAGGGAGACATCTAAGGTTGGACCTAGTTGTACTACTTCCACTGATCCGTTTGTGCCTTCATCCTCTAGGGCCACTGAGGATCTTCACTCTGTCAGCCCTGATTGGTTTGTGTCATCTGAGGACCCTGATGTTGACCTGCACCATATCAAATACATTCCTCAGCGATCTCACAAGAAGGCTCGCTTTCAATCTGCTTGATCCTCTGTATATCCATCCTATTGTACAGTCTCTTTTGTGTCCCACTATCCATCTACCATTTCGCTCATCCACCCCATTCTCATGTATGCCTTGCTTAGAACGTACTTTGTCCTAAGTATGGGGGTGGGGGGGTGGACGAGCCGAGTGTTCTTTCATCGTTCCATTCATCACTCCTGTTGTTGCCGATACATAGGGCTTCTTTTACCCTAAGTATAGGGCGAGAGATGTATACATCCTCTTCTATCTTCTTCCATCTTCTGATCTCTTTTCTTCTTTTCTTCTTTTCCTTTTCTATTTATACCAAAAATGTATCGTCCCTTTTTGTCTAGTCTTCTATACTTAGGACGTACTTTGTCCTAAGTATAGGGGGTGTGCATCCCGATTTCTTCTATTCTTTGATCCTCTCCACTATCTCCTCTTCCTGTCTATACTTAGGGATATCTTACCCTAAGTATAGGGGGAAACAGTCTGAGGTCTGCTATACTTAGGATTATTTGATCCTAAGTATAGGTGGGATGGTCAACTTCTCATTCGTTCTTTCATTTCTCCATTCATTTATTCTTTAGACTTGTCTATAGTCAGTACGAGTTATGTCTTCTCTTTTCTCTCTGATCTATGAGGACATAACTCAAGCTAAGTATGAGGGGTCGTACATATTTCGTATATACTTTATCCATAACTCGTACTTTCATATTTTTATTAATAACTATGTCTAAATATGCCTATAAAATTCATTTAAAATCTTAAAAAAGATGTCCATTATTCCTCAAATTCTTTTTGCATTTACTGATTAATAATTAGGTGAAAATACTTTTTGTAAAATGTTTGAAAAATAGTTGAAAATCTTTTTGAAAAATCTTTTGAAACTATTTGGAAAATGTCTTGTTACATTTTTTCAACCTTTGTAAAAATATTTTTGTTTGAAAAATTTATTCTCTTTTTGTGAAATAAAAATATTTGAAAATTGATTTACAAATGTTTGGAAAATGGTTGCAAAAATATTTTGAAAAATCTATATATACTATTTGAAAAATGTTTGCAAACTAATTTTCAAATGTGTGTACATGTTTGTAAAAATTATTTGTAAAAATTATTCTGGACTATAGTTTTAAAAAATTGCTTGTAAAACTTTTTTCACATAAGTTTGAGGAATATATACATCACACTAAAATTCTTTATATATATATATATAAATCTGTGCACTTACCCCTTGTAAATTATTAAAAATCTAATTCTTGTAATTATAAGGTGCATACTTGTGTAAATATTTGTACCTAGTTTTTATCCAAATTCTTTTGATTTTCAAAATTCCCAAAAACATTTGCAAAACTAAAATCCAAAAATAGTTGCAAAATCTTTTTGAAAATACAAAAAAATGCATTCACATCATCTTTTCAAAAATCCATAAAAAATTCAAAACCTTTGAAAATTGCATCACAAAAATATTTTCTATATTCCGCATAGCATTCGCATTTTTTCAGATTAAGTTTGATAATTCTACCAGTCTAAGTAGAATCCGAAGATTGGAGCTTGCTAGGACCTTAAATCTACCTAATTAACAGGAACCTTATAGGAGATGGAATTGAGGTACTTCAGGTCTAATTGACTTAATTCTTTGAGGATCACGAGATTTGGTTCAATGGATTCTTGATTGCCTAAGTAGAGTATTTCGGAGAACACGTACGACTCTTGTTGATAATGACCTAACTTGGACACCTGCACCTTTCATTTGGCTCAACTAAGTTGGAGTGGTGAAGGGATTTGATTTGCTAGTATGAGACGCAAACAAGTGGAAACATTTGTCCTCCTCTAGGGAGGGAAGTGCACCCCAACCCATCCACTGATGATGAATTTTGAAGACATGAGAGTGTAGGTTGAATAAAACTTCAGAAGAGGGATAGTCTATTGGCTCAAGAGAGAAACTCTTTATGTAAATTATATTGTATATAGTATTTCAAAAAAAGAGAGGTAAAAATAAAAAAAACTCCAAAAAAGTGGATAGGCCTGAATAAAAATAAAATGCCTGCCAGAGTGTATATATATGTATAGTCAATAAGAAAGCTTGAGCTTTAAAGTCAAATCATGTGAGCCTACATCTGTATGACTTGACTACACTGGTCTTCCATCCTAGGATAGGTAGCTACACTGGATACCGTCCATTCTTGTCTTCACCCCCTCCTCTTGAGCTAGTTGTCACTTGAACTTAGATGAGAATACCCCGCTCCTCGAGGAAGGAGTTATTGGATTGGGGAATCAATGGGTTTTCATGCTGGAGAAGTCAGTCTCTTTCTCAATTTTGTTGGGGAGAACCACCATCACTTATACTATATGAGCCAGATTCATAGTCATAAGGGTTTACGTATGAATTGAAGTATTCTGACATGGCTATTGAGGAGACTTGAGTAGAGTTTTGGGAATCTCGAAGGCTATTGGATTTCAAATCCGATTCCCATTAAGGTTCCGACTGCACTAAAATTCCAAAGGCCTGACTGATGAATCCACATTTCATCATCTTTATTCTATCATTTTGGCCTCAAAAACCCTAGTAAATGCGTGTAAATTGCATTAAAACCATCATCTTAGCATTCATGCATGTGCATCTCAATAGTGTATAAAATACTGTAATTAAAGCCAAAATTATAGAATAAATAAAAGAAAAGAAAAATAATAAAATATTGTAAATATTTTATGACCCGAAATCCCGAGACCTAGGCATCTTGATGACGAGGTTGACAAGGAATAAAGTAGGGGGAGATAAGGGCAAAAATACAATAAAAATACCTTTTATTCAATGCATTCTTTATTCATTTTGGGACCTATTTTTGGTTCCACTTTTTATACGTCAAATAAAGAAACTTTGTACATTAAAGTTGTAGATAATTTAATAAAGAAAAATACAAAATTGATTTCACTGAAAAATAATGTACAGATAAAAAGTTATGATCAGAATAAGATTCCAAAACTCCAACTTCCCAGAGCCGTATCGTGCAAATAAAAACTCGAAATGTACCAATCACCTTTAATTGTATATAGCATAAAATAATCTATTTAATGGAGGTAGTTTCGTATTTTTAGAAGTTACGGTTTGAAAGTTGAGTTTTGGACCCTTGTAGTATACTTGTACAGATTAAAATATTCAATTTATTCTTTATTCATTATTTTTCTAATTTATATTTTTATAATTTTTTAAATATTATTTATAATATATTTGTACAATAAAATCAGAATAAAAATGTAAATAAAACTCAAAATAAAATACATGTATGTATAATACATAGGTAATATAGCTATAGACATACCTGTATAAACTATACTTATATTTTATTAAAGATACAAAACAATTCAGAAAAATAAAATAAAAATATAATTACATGTTTAAAAGTATTTTATAATTTTATAAAATACTAAAAAAATAATAAAATTAAAATACACAAAATAAAAATAAAAGAATACAATATATAAGTATTATACCTATAAAGGGCATAAATGCAACCTTGTAAAAATACATCTCATAAAAATAATTAAAAATTGTAATAAAATAATTTATAAAATTATAAATACTTTTTATTTTGTAACCTAAATAAAATAATATTATTTACTATTTTAAAATGACTTTTTTTATCTTTTTTGGGACCTTTTTCCTAGTTGGTCCACGTGGACCAACTAGGGGGCCAGAAGAGTCGACCTCGGGTCAACTCTCTAACCCTAGGTCCTGCAGGCTGTCAGAACGGGTTTTGACCCATTTTCAAGGTTTTTTGGGGGCCGCTCCTTTCACCAACTCGTGATGCTTCCTTCATGGAAGTTTTTCCTCGATCACAACTCTTACACGCCCAAGGCTCTCCTTGAGCTGTGGAGCTCTGAATCGAGCTGCACGTCTTGATCTTCGAGCCCCCTCACCACATTTCAAAACCGACCCCCTCATCTTCCTCTCCTCTTTGAACCGTTCTTGGCCGACCTTCAGACCTCCGAGGGCTATCTGGTGGATCCCCGGTGACAGGGGGTTGATCCCCACCCTTGTCGAGGTGTAGCAGAGGGCCGAGGCGTATTCCACAACCACCTCCGACCACCTTGGCCGTGAGGTCCAACCTCGTCCTTCCTGGGCTAGAGGTCCATTTTTCTTCTTCGTTTTTCTTGCTTTATTTCATTTGCCTTTATCCATAGATTAGATCGCCATCCTCCATTTCACCTGAGATCCATCCAGTCATCAATCATCTCGTCGGAGCTTGCTCCGGCGAGCCTCCATTGTCATTAGCCACCGTCCACCTTTTCGCCACTGGAGGGTCGCGGCATTTTGCCCGCGATCCTGTTGACTTTTTGCGCAGGTATTGGGAAACGTCACGCGTCTGGAGCCTTTTTGGGGAACTCGCCGGCGCACCTGGAGCACAACAGCTTCCTCCTCGCCATGGAAGAGCTTCAGCGCTGCTCGGTCCATTTTGCGGCTTCCAGACGAATCAGTGCAGCACTAGCGAGCTTCTAGGCCCCCTAGCGGCGAAAGAGAGCATCGGAGGAGCCCGTGTGCGGCGATCCAATCTCGTCGGGCATGGGTTCTTCGCGTGTTCGTCCAACGCCCCTCCGAGCCGTAGGATCACCAGTGGTCGCCCAGCTTCATAGCAGCCGTCTGATCAGATGCGTCATCGCCGTTGGATCAACCTTGCCTAATCTAATCTCGTACGTTGGCGCGAACCGTCATCGGCTCCTGCGGCGTCGCCACGTGTCACAACTGAAGCCTCTCCGCCGTTCGATCGCTCGTTGCGACTCGCCATCGGATGTGCGCCACGCGTCGCTCACATCTCCAATCGCCGTCCGATTCCTTAGCTTTGGGTAATTTTGCTAAAGCTCCCTGAGCGTTTATGTATTTCATTATAGCTGCTAAAACTTTCACTTGCTTTGTATAACTTTTGCAATATTTACGTACAACCCCCCTGAACTTGTGATTATTGCATCTAGGTCCCCCGCCAGGCGCGTGCTCGTCATGCGCACCTTGGCGATTTTGCAGGAGGGCCCCCGGGTTTTTGTATTATTTAAGTTTGGTTCAGAAACTTTCCATTACAGTTATAAAATATCTGGACCTTTTACATTTCAGCCCCCAAGCTTTTGTGATTTTGTATCTGTGCCCCTCCCAGGCGTGCGTGCGACACTCGTGAGTCTGGGATTTTGCAGAGGAGCCCTTGCGACTTTGGGTTTTGGTTTTTGGCCCAGAAGTTATTTTATCCAGTACAAACTTTGTGTGAAAATTGCATGTATGCCCCTGGATGTTTTAATATTTGCATATATACCCCTGCCAGGCTGTGATATTTTTGCTTGCTTGTTCTATTTGTTTAAGGCATCATTTTAACTTGAAAAATTCCATAAAAATTATGCTAAGCTCATGTGTGCTTGTTCTTTAACACATATTTTTGGTTTTTGATTTCATTGCATTTTCATATTTATTAAAAATCAAAAACATGCTTTTTGTTTACTGTCTAGCTTAGAAAATACCAAAAAAATAGTAAAATACCTTGAAAAATTCCAAAAAAATTCCCTACTGTCTATTTTATCATATTTTAGTGTCAGTTCAAAAGTCACTAAAAATCTCAAAAGAAAAACCTTAAAAATTTAAAAAGACTCAAAACTTCAAAAAAATTTATAAAATCAAAGAATTCTATTTCTTCTATATTTTACTATCTTTTTTTAAAAATAGTTGGGAAAATTTTGTGGTTGTTTGTTATTTTTAATTCCCATTTTACCCTCAGCCAATAGCTAATTCCCTGTTTTGGTCTATTTCAGTGTTTAAAAATACCAAAAACACTTTGAAAAATACCCAAAAATCAAAAACAGTAGAAAATCATAAAAATACCAAAAAGATTTTATTTAGGAATTTTTGACTATTTTTGCATATTTTTATCCCTTCTATTACATTGTTTTTGTATTCCAATATTAAAAACAATATATAAAATATAAAATTATAAAAATAAGAAAATTAAAAAACCAAAATACAAAACTAAAAATAAAAAAATTAAAAACCCACAAAAATCATTTGCTTGCATAGTGAAGACACACTTCACACTCACACACACATTTGTTTGCTTCTACCTTGTTTCCTCCCTGTGTTCGAACTCTCTGCATACTTGCTTGCTATACATCTTTTGTGCAGAGTTAAAAATAAATTTTAAATCCACATTTATTTCTTATTGCTTGATCTGTAGTGTGGGTTAATTGTTGATTAAATACAGGATTTTGTAGTGGTCAGGACACCGACTGTTGACTCGCCTTGTGAGTCAATACAACCGCTCTCAATTCTGTATTTATCAAATGGCACCGTTGCCGGGGAGAAACAACGAGTAGTCATATTTTTGCTTGATTGTGTTTGTTGTCTTCACTATTTCTTGCTCTTTTATCTCTCTTGATTTTGATCTATATTGTTGAGCTTTCTATCCACTCTTTTTCTTGTCTTCTTACGAGGGACCGCAGAGCGAGGCGGATCACCTAGGGGATCCGAAGCAACCACGTGAAGCGGAGCCGACTTTTCTTAAGCCAAGCCGGCAGGAGAAAGCATGAGGAGTGAGAGAGAGTAGTAGTTAGCTTGCATTTTATTTTGTGTGAGAGAGTGACTATTTATTTGTAATAATACATGTACGTTAGGACTTTGGATTTTCAGGCCCAATTTCCAAGTGTTTGTACACTTGGGGGCTCACCGCAGTTTTGTCGGCTTTTCATCGCATTTTTTTACTTTGTTTGCCGGTTTTGTTTTCTTTACTTTGTGTGATTGAGCCCTTAGATTTAGGAGTTGCTTGCGATAGATTAAGGCCAAACACCTAACATATCCTGCATGTACCTGTAGTCGCGTTTGGACTTAGTCAAATTTTAAACAGTCGTTTCATCATCTTAGATCTGTCGCGCCGCGAGCCCACCCCATCAAGCGCTACTCCTGAACTCGACTTGTCGAGAAGAGGAGGGGTGAGTCTAGATTGGACTTTTTGGATTGAGGATCGGTGACCGACTTGTGGTTCTTCACGTTAATAGCAATTTCTGAACTTAGGGCGATTTCATCGGCTTTACATTTGCATATAGATAGGTTTCAATCCTGCTGAGCATCTTTGCATGTAGAGTGCTGGAGGCAAGGTGAGCATTTCTCTTTAGCATACATCATTGAATTGCCGCTTGCATTGCTTTTCCGACTCTCTACCTCTGTTTTTGATCACCTAGGTGCTAAGTAAAATTGACTTTTCATTAGGCTCGTGCATTTCTTATTAAAAATCCAAAAAAAGTTATAATCAATAAAATTGGGACTGCCAACATTACTTGACCCTAAAAACCACCAACAGAAAAACTTGTATTGGGGCGAGTAATCCCCTCATTGTCTTCGTTTTACATTGCTCGCGCAGACGGTAAGGACTAGTGCCCAAATCCCATTGAGCCCCTAAGTGTTTGTGCAACTTCTTGACTTTTTCACCAACCCTAAAACAGACAAGATAAAAAGACCGCATTTGTGGTCTTCACCGAGTTGAGTAGGTGAATTGAGGGTTTGATTGTTTCATTTTTGCTTGTGATTGTTTTGTGTGCATTCTAGATCATCTCTGCGCATTTGTGCCTTTCTCCACACATCTATTGACTTGACCATCGTGTTCTCCCGATCATTTTCTCTTATTTCGAGATGGATCCCTGGAGCGATTTTTATCCGGATTTTGGGGATTCCTCGTACCTTCCAGCTGGTCCACCTCCCTTTTATCAGGAGGATCCTCCTCCTATTTTTTCTGATTTCTGTACATATCCGCCTCAACCACAGTATCACGACTCGGATTTCTACCCACCTCCACCTCCACATGTATATTATCCACCTCCACTTTCACATCCACCCGAGTCTGATCTGTTGGAGTCACATTCCTTAATCTCTATGAGTGATATCTTGAATCGGATGACAAAGCACATTGATTTGATGAATGATGATATTGCTTTCTTGAGGAAGAATCAGAGTAATGCTCCTTTCGTCGAGGACACTGCTTCACTTGTAGGTAATCATGGGAGCTTGCAATCGCCAAAAATACAAAAAGGAGAAAAACTTAAAAGACCAAAAAGATTTCGGGAAACACTTGGTTGATCAATATTTTGAGGAGAGAGTCCACTTGCCAAAACCCTTGACCACACATGAATTCACACCTAGTCCCACCTTTGACCTCGAGGATGCCGCTGTACAGACTGCTCTTGGCATGCCTCGTGTATATGCTGATTCCGACTTCCTCCCTTGTATGGAGGAAGTCCAAAAATTCAAAAAAATGTTGACTGAACCCGAAGTGGTGGCCACTATTCATGAGATCATCCGTGCCCCACTTCAGCAGGCCATGACCCAATTATCTGCTCGTCTTCCCAAGAAGAGAAAGCGAAGGAGCAGATCTGAGTGTCACATTTTGACCATGACCACTGCCCTCGCCATCACACACCGTCCCATTCCCAAGAAGAAGAACACAACTACACCTTTCATCACTTGCACCATCTCTGACTACACTTGTGATCGCACTCTCCTGGACGGCGGTGCATCTATTAGCATACTACCCTTCTCATTGGTACAATCTCTTCACTTAGGGCCTCTAAAGAAAACCAGGATGATCGTTCAGTTTGGTGATGGATCTATCAAGAGGCCGAAGGGTATCCTTGAAAACACGTCATTTCTATTCAGGGCACGAGACACAATGTTGACTTTGTCGTGTTGCCCATGGAGAACTCCACAGGGGGGCCATCTCCAATCATCTTGGGATGACCATTCCTCGCCTCTGCGAGGGTCGTTATTGATTATGGATCAGGAGAGATTCGCTTCCGTCCTGTTGACGAAAGCGAAGTGTCGATCACCGCATCCACAGTTGACCAGAGACCTGCACCTGATGCACCTTCACCGACTCTAGCTGACTCCGAGGCCTGTGACCGATCTGATGCTATTAGAGATGTTTGCTTAGAGAAACCTGATGAGACCCGACGAATCCCCCGAAAGGGGAGGAAATCGGAAAGCATGGACCTTGAGTTTCCTCCTCCTGGTGTGTGGCGATGTGTTGATGAAATCCAAAGTATTTATGTGATTGATCCGATTGAGCGGAGGACAGATTCCAAGACTAGACAGGACGGACCTGGTTCGACTACTTCCACTGATAAGTCCGTTCCTGGTCACTCACAAGTAAAGATGATTGAGGACATTTATGATGTTGCCCATTATTTTGAGAGACCTCATAAGGAAACAAATGACCTAGGTAAGACTAGACGGGACGGACCTGGTTCGACAACTTCCATTGATAAGTCCGTTTCTGGTCACTCACAAGTAAAGATGATTGAGGTCGGTTATGATGCGAACCTTCACAATTTTTGACCTCTTGATGAAAAAGATGATCCGGGTGAAACTCTTGAGGACGAACAGAGTTCGTATACTTCCACTGATGTTTTCGTGCCTTTTGACTTTGACCTGGACGATCCCTCGCAGGACGACTCCGATTACACTTCTTCCGAGGATGATGAGTTTGTCCCATTCCACTTTGATATCGGCGAGACTTCCAAGGCCAGACCTGATCACACTTCTTCCACTCACCAGTCTGTGCCTTCACATCATAGTAACACCAAGGGAGAACCTAACCATACTACTTCCATGGATCAGTTCGTCCCTTTCCGATTCGATTCCACTGAGGGCCTTCACCGTGTCGACCCTGATCGGCTTCCGTCCACCGTGGACCCCGATGTCGACATACACCATATCAGATCTATCTCTCAACGGTCCCGCAAGAAGGTTTGCTTTCCACCTTCTTATGATCATCCATTTATGTTGTAGATTCTCTTCCGTCACTCTCTGTCTATCTTCCGTATTGCTCGCCCACCCATTCTCGTGTTTGCCTTGCTTAGGACGTACTTTGTCCTAAGTATAGGGGGGTGGACGAGCCGAGTGTTCATTCTTCGTTCCGTGGCATCACTCCTGTTGTTGCCTATACTTAGGGCTTCTTTTACCCTAAGTATAGGGGGAGTGACGTGTACATTCTCATGATCTCATTTTCAGTCTCATCTCTTTTCTTATTTTCTTCTTTTCTTCTTTTCCTCTTCTATTTTCTCTATCGATCAAAAAGGTGCCGCCCTTGTAGACAGTTTTCCATACTTTGGACGTACTTTGTCCTAAGTATAGGGGGGTGTGCACCCTGAGTTCTCTATTTTTTGATCCTCTCCATTGTCTCCTCTTCTTGTCTATACTTAGGGATATTTTACCCTAAGTATAGGGGGAGACAATCTGAGTACGATCTGTTCATTCCCAACCTTGACCCTCCCTGCGTTGTGTACAGTCTGCTATACTTAAGATTATTTGATCCTAAGTTTAGGGGGGACGACCGACTTCTCATTCGTTAATTCATTCATTTATTCCTTGATTATTTAGACTTGCCTATACTTAGTACGAGTTATGTCTTCTCTTTTCTCTCCGATCTATGAGGACATAGCTCAAGCTAAGTACAGGGGGTCGTATATACTACGTATATACTTTAGCCATAACTCGTACTTTCATATTTTTCTAATAATATGGCTAATAATTCTTTAAAATTCATTAAAAACCTTAATAAAAAGGTATTTCATTCCTCAAATTGCTTTTGTATTTACTGATTAATAAAATAGGTGAATTTTTTTTGCAAAATGTTTGAAAAATAGTTTGAAAATCTTTGCGAAAATCCATTAAAAACTATTTTGAAAATGTTTTGTTACATGTTTTCAATCGTTGTAAAAATGTATGGTTTGTAAAATTTATTTTCTTTGTGTGAAATAAAAAGATTTGAAAAATGATTTGCAAATGGTTTGAAAAATGGTTGCAAAAATATTTCGAAAAATCTATACATACTGTTTTGAAAACCTTTGCAAAATAATTTTCAAATGTGTGTACATGTTTGTAAATTGTTTGTAAAAACTATTTTGGACTACAGTTTTCAAAATTGTGTGAAAAGCTTGTGTCAAATAAGTTTGAGGAATACATACATCTCACCAAAATTCACTACCTATATATATGTGTGTATAGAAGTGATCACTTACACTTGTAAATTCTTAAAATCCACTTCTTGTAGATATAAGAAGCACTCCCGTGTACATAGTTTTCACCTAACTTTTAGCCAAAAATTTTTGTTTTCAAAAATCCCAAAAACATTTGCAAAATTAAAATCCAAAAAACATTTGAAAAATCTTTTTGAAAAATAAAAAAAGCATAGGCATCATCATCATCATCTTTTCAAAAATCCATAAAAAGATAAAAATCTTGAGAATTGCATCACAAAAATATTTTCTGCATTTGCATAGCATGAGCATTTTTCGGATTAAGTTTGATAGTTGAACAAGTCTAAGTAAAATCTGAAGATTGGAGCTTGGTTGGGCCTTAAAACCTACCTAACTAACAAGAACCTTATAGGAGCCGGGATTGAGGTACTTCCGGTCTAGTTGACTTAATTCTTTCAGGATCACGGGACTTGGTTCAATGGATTCTTGACTGCCTAAGTAGAGTATTTCGGAGCACACGCACGACTCTTGTTGATAATGACCTAACTTGGACACTTGCACCTTTCACATGGCTCAACTCAGTTGGAGTGGTGAGGGGATTGGATTTGCTGGTATGAGACACACACATGTGGAAACACTTTTCCTCCTCTAGGGAGGGAAGTGCGCCCCAACCCGACCAGTAATGATGAGTTTCGAGGATAGGAGATCGTGGGTTGCAATAAAGCTTCAAAAGAGGGATAGTCTACTGGCTCAAGAGGAAAAACTCCCTATTAAATGTTGTTGTATATAGTATTAAAAAAAGCAAAAGCAAAAACTCCAAAAAATGGACAGGCCTGTACAAAAATAAAAATGCCTGCCAGAGTGTACATATGTTGTAAAGTCAAATAAGCAAGCTTGAGCTTCAAAGTCAAATCATGTGAGCCTGCAGCTGGATGACTTGACTACACTGGTCTTGCATCCTAGGATAGGTAGTTACACTGGCTACCGTCTATTCTTCTCTTCACCCCCTCCTCTTGGGCTGGTTGCCACTTGAACTTAGAAGGGAATACCCCGCTCCTTGAGGGATGAGTTGTTGGATTGGGGAATCATTGGGTTGTAGTACTGGAGAAGTCAATTTCTTTGCCATTTCAGTTGGGGAGAGCCACCGTCACTTACACTGTACGAGTCAGATTCATAGTCGTAAGGGTTTGCGTATGAATTGAGATATTTCTGACTTGGCTATTGAGGAGACTTGAATAGAGTTTTGGGGTTCTCAGGGACTGTTGGATTTCAAACTCGATTCTCATTAAGGTTCTGCCTGCACTAAAATTCCAACGGACCGACTTAAGCTCCAAACTTTGATTTTGTAAAGACAAGTTTGATAATCAAATAAAATCCAAATTTCTTCTTTTTCTTTTCTTTCTTTTTCTTTTTGCACTTATTGCATAAGTGTTTGCTAGGGACTAGCAAAGGTAAAGTATAGGGGGATGATGAATCCACATTTCATCATCTTTATTCTATCATTTTGGCCTCAAAAACCCTAGTAAATGCGTGTAAATTGCATTAAAACCATCATCTTAGCATTCATGCATGTGCATCTCAATAGTGTATAAAATACTGTAATTAAAGCCAAAATTATAGAATAAATAAAAGAAAATAAAAAGAATAAAATATTGTAAATATTGTATGACCCGAAACCCCGAGACCTAGGCATCTTGATGACTAGGTCGAGAAGGAATAAAGTAGGGGGAAATAAGGGCAAAAATACAATAAAAATACCTTTTATTCAATGCATTCTTTATTCATTTTGGGACCTATTTTGGTTCCACCTTTTATACGTCAAATAAAGAAACTTTGTACATGAAAGTTGTAGATAATTTAATAAAGAAAAATACAAAATTGATTTCACTGAAAAATAATGCACAGATAAAAAGTTATGATCAGAATAAGATTCCAAAACTCCAACTTCCCAGACCCGTATCATGAAAATAAAAACTCGAAATGTACCAAACTCACCTTTAATTGTATATAGCATAAAATAATCTATTTAATGGAGTTGGTTTCGTATTTTTCGAAGTTACGGTTTGAAAGTTGAGTTGTGGACCCTTGTAGTATACTTGTACAGATTAAAATATTCAATTTATTCTTTATTCATTATTTTTCTAATTTTATATTTTTATAATTTTGTAAATATTATTTATAATATATTTGTACAATAAAATCAGAATAAAAATGTAAATAAAACACAAAATAAAATATATGTATGTATAATACATAGGTAATATACCTATAGACATACCTGTATAAACTATACTTATATTTTATTAAAGATACCAAACAATTCAGAAAAATAAAATAAAAATATAATTACGCGTTTAAAAGTTTTTTATAATTTTATAAAATACTGAAAAAAATAATAAAATTAAAATACACAAAATAAAAATAAAAGAATACAATATATTGGTATTATACCTATAAAGGGCATAAATGCAAACTTGTAAAAATACATCTCATAAAAATAATTAAAAATCATAATAAAATAATTTATAAAATTATAAACACTTTTTTTTAACCTAAATAAAATAATATTATTTACTATTTTAAAATGACTTTTTTTATCTTTTTTGGGACCTTTTTCCTGGTTGGTCCACGTGGACCAACCAGGGGGCCAGAAGAGTTGACCTCGGGTCAACTCTCTGACCCTAGGTCCTGTAGGCTGTCAGAATGGGTTTTGACCCATTTTCAAGGTTTTTTGGGGGCCGCTCCTTACACCAACTCATGATGCTTCCTTCATGGAAGTTTTTCCTCGATCAGAGCTCTTACACGCCCAAGGCTCTCCTTGAGCTGTGGAGCTCTGAATCGAGCTGCACGTCTTGATCTTCGAGCCCCCTCGCCACATTTCAAAACCGACCCCCTCATCTTCCTCTCCTCTTTGAACCGTTCTTGGCCGACCTTCAGATCTCCGAGGGCTATCTGGTGGATCCCCGGTGACAGAGGGTTGATCCCCACCCTTGTCGAGGTGTAGCAGAGGGCCGAGGCGTATTCCACAACCACCTCCGACCACCTTGGCCGTGAGGTAACCTCGTCCTTCCTAGGCTTGAGGTCCATTTTTCTTCTTCGTTTTTCTTGCTTTATTTCATTTGCCTTTAGCCATAGATTAGATCGCCATCCTCCATTTCATCTGAGATCCATCCATTCACATCATCAATCATCTCGCCGGAGCTTGCTCCGGCGAGCCTCCATTGTCATTAGCCACCGTCCACCTTTTCGCCACTGGAGGGTCGCAGCGTTTTGCCCGCGACCCTGTTGACTTTTTGCGCAGGTATTGGGAAACGTCACGCGTCTGGAGCCTTTTTGGGGAACTCGCCGGCGCACCTAGAGCACAGCAGCTTCCTCCTCACCGTGGAAGAGCTTCAGCGCCGCTCGGTCCATTTTGCGGCTTCCAGACGAATCAGAGCAGCACTGGCGAGCTTCTACGCCTCCTAGCGGCAAAAGAGAGCATCGGAGGAGCCCGAGTGCGGCGATCCAATCTCGCCGGGCATGGGTTCTTCGCGTTTTCATCCAACGCCCCTCCGAGCCGTAGGATCACCAGTGGTCGCCCAGCTTCACAGCAGCCATTTGATCAGATGCATCATTACCGTTGGATCAACCTCGCCTAATCTAATCTCGTGCATTGGCGCGAACCGTCATCAGCTCCTGCGGTGTTGCCACGTGTCACAACTGAAGCCTCTCCGCCGTTCGATCGCTCGTTGCGGCCCACCATCGGATGTGCGCCACTCGTCGCTCACATCCCAACCGCCGTCCGATTCCTTAGCTCTGGGTAATTTGCTAAAGCTCCCTGAGCGTTTTTTTATTTCGTTATAACTGCTAAAACTTTCATTTGCTTTGTATAACTTTTGCAATATTTACGTACAACCCCCCTGAACTTGTGATTATTGCATCTTGGTCCCCCGCCAGGCACGTGCTCGTCACGCGCGTCTTGGCGATTTTGCAGGAGGGCCCCTGGGTTTTTGTATTATTTAAGTTTTTTTTCAAAAACTTTCCATTGCCGTTATAAAATATCTGGACCTTTTACATTTCAGCCCCCAAGCTTTTGTGATTTTGTATCTGTGCCCCTCCAAGGCGTGTGTGTGACGCACGTGAGTCCGGGATTTTTACAGAGGAGCCCTTGCGGCTTTGGGTTTTGGTTTTTGGCCCAGAAGTTATTTTATTCAGTACAAACTTTGTGTGAAAATTGCATGTATGCCCCTGGATGTTTTAATATTTGCATATATACCCCTGTCAGGCTGTGATATTTTTGCTTGCTTGTTCTATTTGTTTAAGGCATAATTTTAACTGAAAAAATTCCACAAAAATTATGCTAAGCTCATGTGTGCTTGTTCTTTAACGCCATATTTTTGGTTTTTGATTTCATTGCATTTTCATATTTATTAAAAATCAAAAACATGCTTTTTGTTTACTATCTAGCTTAGAAAATACCAAAAAATAGTAAAATACCTGGAAAAATTCCAAAAAATTCCCTATTGTCCATTTTATCATATTTTTGTGTCAATCCAAAAATCACTAAAAATCTCAATAGAAAAACCTTAAAAATTCAAAAAGACTAAAAAATTTCAAAAAATTTATAAAATCAAAGAAAACTCAGAAAAAGATAAACCCAGTTCCTGTTTCTTCTATATTTTATTATCTTTATTTTAAAAATAGTTGGGAAAAATTTTATGGCTGTTTGTTATTTTTAATTCCCATTTTACCCCCTACCAGTAGCTAATTCTCTGTTTTGGTCTATTTCAGTGTTTAAAAATACCAAAAACACTTTGAAAAATACCCAAAAATCACAAAAACAGTAGAAAATCATAAAAATACCAAAAATATTTTATTTCGGAATTTTTGACTATTTTTTCTTATTTTTATCCCTTCTATTACATTGTTTTTGTATTCCAATATTAAAAAAAATATAATATAAAATTATAAAAATCAGAAAATTAAAAAACCAAAATACAGAACTAAAAATAAAAAAATTAAAAACCCACAAAAATCATTTGCTTGCATAGTGTAGACACACTTCACTCTCACACACACATTTGTTTGCTTCTACCTTGTTTGCTCCCGGTGTTCGAACTCTCTGCATACTTGCTTGCTATACATCTTTTATGCAGAGTTAAAAATAAATTTTAACTCCACATTTATTTCTTATTGCTTGATCTGTAGTGTGGGTTAATTGTTGATTAAATACAGGATTTTGTAGTGGTCACAACACCGACTGTTGACTCGCCTTGTGAGTCAATACAACCGCTCTCAATTCTGTGTTTATCAAATGACGCCGTTGCCGGGGAGAAACAGCGAGTAGTCATATTTTTGCTTGATTGTGTTTGTTGTCTTCACTATTGCTTGCTCTTTTGTCTCTCTTGATTTTGATCTATATTGTTGAGCTTTCTATCCACTCTTTTTCTTGCCCTCTTGTGAGGGATCGCGGAGCGAGGCGGATCGCCTAGGGGATCCGAAGCAACCACGTGAAGCGGAGCCGGCTTTTCTTAAGCCAAGCCGGCAGGAGAAAGCAGGAGGAGTGAGAGAGAGTAGTAGTTAGCTTGCATTTTATTTTGTGAGAGAGAGTGACCATTTATTTGTAATAATACATGTACCTTAGGACTTTGGATTTTCGGGCCCAATTTCCAAGTGTTTGTACACTTGGGGGCTCACCGCAGTTTTATCGGTTTTTCATCGCATTTTTTTACTTTGTTTTCCGGTATTGTTTTCTTCACTTTGTGTAATTGAGCCCTTAGATTTAGGAGTTGCTTGCGATAGATTAAGGCCAAACACCTAATATATCCTGCATGTACATGTAGTCGCGTTTGGACTTAGTCAAATTTTAAACAGTCGTTTCATCATCTTAGATCTGCCGTGCCGCGAGCCCACCCCATCAAGCGCTACTCCTGAACTCGACTTGTCGAGAAAAGGAGGGGTGAGTCTAGACCTGACTTTTTGGATTGAGGATCGGTGACCGACTTGTGGTTCTTCATGTTAATAGCAATTTCTGAACTTAGGGCGATTTCATCCGCTTTGCATTTGCATATAGATAGGTTTCAATCCTGCTGAGCATCTTTGCATGTAGAGTGCTGGAGGCAAGGTGAGCATTTCTCTTTAGCATACATCATTGAATTGCCGCTTGCATTGCTTTTCCGACTCTCTACCTCTGTTTTTGATCACCTAGGTGCTAAGTAAAATTGACTCTTCGTTAGGCTCGTGCATTTCTTATTAAAAATCCAAAAAAAGTTATAATCAATAAAATTGGGACTGTAAACATTACTTGACCCTAAAAACCACCAAAAGAAAAACTTGTATTGGGGCGAGTAATCCTCTCATTGTCTTCGTTTTACATTGCTCGCGCAGACGTTAGGGACTAGTGCTCAAATCCCATTGAGCCCCTAAGTGTTTGTGCAACTTCTTGACTTTTTCACCTAACCCTAAAACAGACAAGATAAAAAGACCGCATTTGTGGTCTTCACCGAGTTGAGTAGGTGAATTGAGGGTTTGATTGTTTCATTTTTGCTTGTGATTGTTTTGTGTGCATTCTAGATCATCTCTACGCATTTGCGCCTTTCTCCATACATCTATTGACTTGACCATCGTGTTCTCCCGATCATTTTCTCTTGTTTCGAGATGGATCCCTGGAGCGATTTTTATCCGGATTTTGCGGATTCCTCGTACCTTCCAGGCGGTCCACCTCCCTTTTATCAGGAGGATCCTCCTCCTATTTTTTTTGATTTCTGTACATATCCGCCTCAACCACAATATCACGACTCGGATTTCTACCCACCTCCACCTCCACCTGTATATTATCCACCTCCACTTTCACATCCACCCGAGTCTGACCTGTTGGAGTCACCTTCCTTGATCTCTAAGAGTGATATCTTGAATCGGATGACAAAGCACATTGATTTGATGAATGATGATATTGCTTTCTTGAGGAAGAATCAGATTAATGCTCCTTTCGTCGGTGACACTGCTTCACTTGTAGGTAATCATGGGAGCTTGCAATCGTCAAAAATACAAAAAATGAGAAAAACATAAAAGACCAAAAAGATTTCGGGAAACACTTGGTTGATCAATATTTTGAGGAGAGAGTCCACTTGCCAGAACCCTTGACCACACATGCATTCACACCTAGTCCCACCTTTGACCCCGAGGATGCCGCTGTACAGACTGCTCTTGGCATGCCTCGTGTATATGCTGATTCCGACTTCCTCCCTTGTATGGAGGAAGTCCAAAAATTCAAAAAAATCTTGACTGAACCCGAAGTGGTGGCCACTATTCATGAGATCATCCGTGCCCCACTTCAGCTTAGAAAATACCAAAAAAATAGTAAAATACCTCGAAAAATTCCAAAAAATTTCCTACTGTCTATTTTATCATATTTTAGTGTCAGTCCAAAAATCACTAAAAATCTCAAAGGAAAAACCTTAAAAATTCAAAAAGACTCAAAAACTTCAAAAAAAAATATAAAATCAAAGAAAACTCAGAAAAAGATAAACTCAGTTCCAGTTTCTTCTATATTTTACTATCTTTATTTTAAAAATAGTTGGGAAAAATTTTGTGGCTGTTTGTTATTTTTAATTCCCATTTTACCCCCAGCCAGTAGCTAATTCCCTGTTTTGGTCTATTTCAGTGCTTAAAAAATACCAAAAACACTTTGAAAAATACCCAAAAATCACAAAAACAGTAGAAAATCATATAAATACCAAAAAGATTTTATTTTGGAATTTTTGACTATTTTTGCATATTTGTATCCCTTCTATTACATTGTTTTTGTATTCTAATATTAAAAAATATATATAAAATATAAAATTATAAAAATTAGGAAATTAAAAAACCAAAATAAAAAATTAAAAATAAAAAAAATTAAAAACCCACAAAAATCATTTGCTTGCATAGTGTAGACACACTTCACACTCACACACACATTTGTTTGCTTCTACCTTGTTTGCTCCCTGTGTTCGAACTCTCTGCATACTTGCTTGCTATACATCTTTTGTGCAGAGTTAAAAATAAATTTTAAATACACACTTATTTCTTATTGCTTGATCTGTAGTGTGGGTTAATTGTTGATTAAATACAGGATTTTGTAGTGGTCACAACACCGACTGTTGACTCGCCTTGTGAGTCAATACGACCGCTCTCAATTCTGTTTTTATCACCGACTTAAGCCCCAAACTTTGATATTGTGAAGATAAGTTTGAAAATTAAACTTAATCCAACTTCTTTCTTTTTCTTTTCTTTCTTTTTCTTTTCTACACTTATTCCATAAGTGTTTGCTAGGGACTAACAAAGGCAAGTATAGGGGGATGATGAATCTCCATTTCATCATCTTTATTCTATCATTCTAGCTTTAAAAACCTTAGTAAATGCATGTAAATACCCTTAATTCATGCACTTTAGCTTTTATGCATCATTGTATAAAAAGAGTATAAAATACGATTTCTGAAGACAAAATTATGGAATAAAGAAAAGAAAAGAAAAGAATAAAATATTGAAGAGATTTTATGATTCGAAACCCCGAGACCTAGGCATCTCGATGACTGGGTCGACAAGGAATAAAGTAGGGGGAGATAACGACCAAAAACCAATAAAAATCTTTTTATTTAATTCAGTTTTATTCATTTTGGGGACCTATTTTTAGTTCCACTTTTTATACTTCAAATAAAGAAACTTTGAACGTGAAAGTTGTAGACAATTAAATATGGAAAAATACAAAATTGATTTCATATAAAAATAATATACGTATAAAACAATATGATCTGAATAAGATTCCAAAATCCCGACTTCATAGACCCATACCCCTCAAATAAAACTCAAAATATATAAAAATCACCTTTAATTGTATATAAATTTTAATAAGCTATTTAATGAAGATTATTTCATATTTTTTGGAGTTAAGATGTGAAAGTTAGGTTTTGGACTCCTATTATAAACTTTACCAGATTAAAATATTCGTTTTATTTATATCCATTATTTTTACAATTTTATATTTTATAATTTTGTAAATATTATTTATAATTTATGTGTACATTAAAACATGAATAAAAACATCAAGAAACCATTAAAAATAAAATACTTGTATAAATTACATAGGTAAAATACCTATATCTATACCTATAGAATTAATACATATCTTTATTTAATTATATATATTATATCAAACAAATAAATAAAATATATTTACGTGTATAAAACTAAGTTATCAATATATAAAGTAATAAACTAAATTAACAAAATTAAAATACAAAATAAAAATTAAAGACTAAAATGCATGATGAATATACCTATATATAGCCATCAAAAAGTAACTTATAATTCTAGACTTGAAAAAATAAATAAAAATAATGATAAAATAATTCAGAAAATAATAAATATTTTTCATTTTATAACTTAAAATTCATAAATTCATTTATTTTTTAATTGAAGTTCGAAATAATTTCTGATGGGATTTTTCTGGTTGGTCCACGTGGACCAACTAGCTTCTTCCGAGCGATGACCTCGGTCAATTCTCTGACCGAGGTCTGCCTCCTTCAGAACTGAGTTTTGTCCTGTCTTCTTGATTTTTTTGAGGACGTTCCTTACATCATTTCTTGATGCCTTCTTCAGGACTTTCCTTCCTCGTCGATCGATCTTTCATGCCCTTGCGTTTTTTCGGGGATTGGAGCATCGATTCGCTCGATCTCCTTCGTTCTTCCATCCGCGGGCGACCCACATTGTACAAAAAAACCGCTGAGCTTCCCATTCCTCTTTGAACAACCTTTTGACTCATTTTCTCCTCCATTCTTCTGCTCCGGACCGATGGTGGTGACAACACCACCTCCAACTGATTGGGGGCAGCGTGAGACGAGTCGTTGGCGTGCTTCCATCATCTCCGATGACCACCTCCGTCGCGAGGCCTATCTCCTCGGCTCTGGTCGAGTCGAGGTCCATTTTCTATTTTTCTTCGTGCATGTTTAGCATTATGTAGATGTAGGAATCATTTCACACCTTTATCGTCACTTCCCACCTTCATTTTAAGTTTGCTGGATCTCCGCTTCGACAAATCTTCTTTTCACGCTATCCACCATCCATTCCACCCCGCAAGCCCTGGGAACCATTCTTTTGTGTTCTTGAACTGGCCCTATAGGTCCCAGGCGCCCAAGGACCCCCAAAGGGTCGATTTTTGAAGGACTTGAAGCACCTGGAGCGCTTCACCTTCTTCGGCTCTGCTCGACTTCACCGACGCTCCAAGCGCTCTTTGGAGACCACTCCCTGAAGAGGAGGAGCCCATACTCCATTTTGCCCCAGCTTTGATGCATCCAGGTGACCGAAGTATGCTGGAAGGAAGTTTGAAACTCCGCCCAGTCGAGTTCTTGACCTGTTCCTCCAGCCCATGTCTATGCAGTCTGATCTTCACGCCTCTCCAGGACGAGGAACAACCGTCAGATGAGCCTTCGTCTCGACTGTTGATTGCCATCGAAAGATCTAATCCAGACCGCATGTAGCGAACTAGTATCGGGCTACGGCAACACGTCGCGTGTTATAAGTGACGATCATCAACCATCCGATCTACTTCTGCCTTGGGTATTTTGTATATTCCACCCAGGCAATTTTGTATTGTATTATTTAGTACTAAAACTTTCATCAACCATAATTATACTTTGGTCTTAGCCACGTTACCTCACGTGACGCTTCACGTGAGTGGACCTTTTACGGTCGGATCCCTAGGGCTCTTTGTATTTTAATTCAGTCCAAAAACTTTTTAATTAAGTTATTAAGTTTTTGTAGAAATTGCAAGTCATCCCCTGAGTTTTTGGAAATTATGTTTTAGCCCCCGCTAGTGTGGCTCACGTGTTCAAACACGTGAGTTGCACATTTTGCACGGAGTCCCTCGGGGTTCTTATTATTTCAGATTAGTGTTGTAAATTTTTATTCCAGTTATAATATTTTGGTGAAATTTTACTTTGGCCCTTGGATTCCAAATATTTACATATATGCCCTTGTAAGTAGTGTAGTTTCTCTTTATTGTCTCTATTTATTTAGTATATCTATATAACTCCAAAAAATCCCAACAAAAAGACATAGCTTCTTGTTGCATTTCTCTTTCATTTCATATTTTTTGTTTTACATTTTGAAGCCTTTTATTATTCATAAAAAATAAAAAAGTCACTTTTTATCCTTGTTTGTTAAAGAAAATACATAAAAATTATAAAACCTTTTTGAAAAATTCCAAAAAATATATTTTGTATTTATTTTCTTATTTTACAACTTCTGACCAAAAACACTAAAAAATTTAAAAGAAAACTCTAAAAAATAGAAAAACCCCTAAAACCTTTATAAAAATATAAAAAATTCTTAAAAATTACTAAAAATATATTTTCTGTTCCTAAATTTTCTTTATATAATTAACTATATATTAAAATTAATTTGGACAATTTTTGGTATTTATTAATATTTTTCATATCTATTTTAATTTTAGATATTTATTTAAAACCCTATTTTGGATATTTTTGACTTTAAATATATATAAAAACAGACAAAAATTCTGAAAAATCACAAAAATAGTAAAAATTTTTTTAAAACCCCAAAGATTTTATTTCCTATATTTTGACTATTTTTATCTATATATATTATCTCTCTTATCTATATTGTATATATACTCTATTTAGCTTTATTTATCTATTTAAAAGAAAATAAAAAATATAAAAATAAAAAAGTATAAAAATAAATAAAATCACAAAATAAAAAATTTAAATATATAAAATAAAAAAAATATATAATTTAAAATTTAAACCCATAAAAGAGAGGCATTTATTTAGACAAATACATCACATTCGTTTTTGTACGTCCTTTGCCGCGATCTATCCTGCTTGTTCACTGTGTTCGACCTCTACACATACTTGCACCTATACACATCTTTGTTATAGAGTTATAATAAGTTTTAACTCCATATCTTGCTTTTTATTGTTTGATTATCATTGTGGGTTAATTGTTGATTGACTCGAATTTCGTGAGTAGTCGCCTCAACGACATCGTGGTCCCACCTTCTGTGGACTACTTTAGATCCTCGCAAAGCTCGAGTTATCAGTCAGATGACAAACTGGATATCATTACGCTTCCATTGTCACACACATGCCTTACTATGAAAGATCCAATCCATTTGCTCTTCAGTTTGCCTGGAAAGATCTTTAATTTTGCATCGAACAACCACAACTTCTGACCTGACTCGAAGGATTTGCGGCGTATATGCTTGCCATGCCACTTCTTGACCTTCTTCTTGTACACCAGGTTGTTTTCATATGCGAAGTCTCTAAACTCTAACAATCTATTCAGATCTACTTTTCGGTACTTCCCAACTTTTTCAGAGTTCAAATTACAGATGTTGATGGTCCATAAAGATTTGTGAATCAATTCAACAGGCAGATGACATGGCTTGCCATAGACAAGGTGATAGGAGAACATTCCTAAAGGTGACTTGTACATAATTCTGTAGGCCCAAAGAACCGAATCAAGCAGCTGAGACTAGTTCTTGCGATCCGGACGCACAAGCTTCTGTAGAATCGTTTTACCTCCCTGTTTAAATGTTCAGCTAAGCCATTGGACTGTGGGCGGTTTTGTGAAGAGACATGATGTTTTATGTAGAATTCATAATATTCTGCATCTTTGAACAATGTAGGCTACCAAAGGCCACTCTAAAGAACCTTTGCTGCCATTCGTCTACGTGAATGGTGTCCTCCGGATTCTCGATCATGGCACAATACGAGGACACTTGGAACTTCCCCCTGAGGAATACACCTCCTCCATATGCAATCTGCCCCCTCACAGAATAGATATGGATCCTCCCACTGGTAGAAATGGATTTTAGACAAAAAATTGTATACTTTTAGCTTCGGCCAATCTTGTGGAGTTCTCTTGGACACAACATAAATTCACAATATCGGCATACCAGGGGAGCGAGGTGACTGACAAAATTGCCTCATTTGGAAAGGTTTCAGTGATCGATTGTAAGTTTAGATCAGGGAATTCAGGCTTGAGAAGTCTATACAAGTGGTTGGCCAGCACATTCTTTACTCCATATTTATCTCAAATTTCAAGGACAAATTCCTGGAGGAGAAGGATCCATTGGTTGATATGTAGTTTGACATCCTTCTTCTACTATAAGTATCGAATGGCCGAATGGTTTGTGTAAATGATAATCGTGGACCTGAGGAGATGGGATCTGAACTTTTCCAAGGTAAAGACTACCGCTATCAGCTCCTTTTCAATGACTGTATAATTCCTTTGGGCTTCATTGAGCATTCGACTAGTGTAGTGAACCACAAATGATACATTGTCTTTCCTCTGTCCAAGCACAACACCTATGACATAATACGACATATCTGTCATTATCTCAAAAGGATGTGTCCAAATCAATGGCTGCAAGACAGGGGCCTGAATGATAAGTTCCTTCAACTGATTAAAGGCAAGGAGCACACAGTCGTCCAAAATGAAATCATTTTCCTTGCCTAGCAACTCGGTTAACGGTCTGGCTAGCTTACTGAAATCTTTCGTGAATCATCGGTAAGAACCGACATGGCCCAAGAATGACCTGACCTGCTTGATGGTTTTAGGTGGCTCAAGTTTGGAAATTACCTCCACTTGGTTGGATCAACTTCCATGCCATGTTTAGATACAATGTGACCCAACACAATTCCTTCAGTTACCATGTAGTTGCTCTTCTCCCATGAGGTCACCAGATTCACCTCACAACACCTCCGTAAGACTCGGTCTAGATAGTCAAGGCATTGATCAAATGAGTCCCCCTAGACTAAGAAATCGTCCATAAAAACCTCAAGAAAATTGCCCATCATGTCATCAAAAACTGTAAGCATACACCTTTAAAATGTGGATGGGGCATTGCAAAGCCCAAACGACATACATTTGAAGGCATATGTTCCATAGGGACAAGTGAATGTGGCCTTCTCTTGTTCTTCAAGAGTTATAGCAACTTGATTGTATCTAGAGTAACCATCCAAGAATAAACTACTCCTTCGCGGCCAATCTCTCAAGAATTCGATCAATGAAGGGCAACAGAAAGTGATCCTTCTTGGTGGCTAGATCGAGTCTTCTATAATCCATGCATACTCACCAAGAAGTGGGTACTCTGGTTGTGATCTCCACTCCTTTGTTATTCTTTACGATGGTGATCCCTGATTTCTTTGGCACTATGTGAGAGGGCTCACCCATTTGCTGTTGGAGATGGGATATATTAATCCTCCATCGCACCATTTCTGAATTTCTCTCACGATAACCTCCCACTAGTTTGGATGTAGTCTTCTTTGAAATTCTCGAGAGGATTTACTGTCTTCTTCAAGTAAAATACAATGCGAGCACAAAGACGGGTTGATCCCATAGAGATCCGAAGTTTTCCAGCCTATTGCCTTGCGGTTACGTTTAAGAACCTCCATCAGACGAGATTCTTGGTCTTCAGTCAGATGCGCATTGATGATGACCGGATACATGTTTGGTTCACCCACAAGGAAGGTATATTTCATATTGGAGGGCACTTGTTTTAGTTTAAGAGGAGTGTGAGATGCCTCGATGGTGACTTCAGTTATCATGGCAGGTGGTGGTTCTTTCATCTGTCTGGTGTCCACCATGCTTTGTTCAACCACTATACCAAAAAGTTCACAAAATTTTCAATGATTTCTTTTTCATTGTAGGATTCGTTCAGGCTCTGATCTTGGTCTTGAAAGCACATCCTCCTCACAGGAATCTCATCAAGTATATCAACAGAAATCTCATCTTGATTGATAAGGGGAAAATCGACTGTATTCTCCAATCCTTCATCGTGGTACAAGAATTCATGGACCTCATTATCATCCATGAAGAGGTCGGTGTCTTTTATTTCTACCAAAAAGTCGCAATGGTCAACATGTTTGATTACCCTCACACATGCTGTAGAGGATCCCTCCGTAGGTTTTGCATCGGGCACAGTCTCTATCTTCATTTTGCTATTGCAGGAGACGAAGGTGATCTCTCCAGTGCCATAATTCACTACTACATTGGTTGTTCGTAAGAATTCCAATCCAAGTATGATCGGGGTGAGGAGCAAAGGTATGGAGACACCTGCATCTAGCACAACAAAATTAGCAGGGAACTATATCCCCTGAACTGTGACGACCACACCCTCCAACATACCCCTAGGCCTCTTGACGGATTTATCCAGAATTGCAGAATAATCTTTGTAGGTTTGAGCGGTCCTAACCCAAATTCCATGAGCAGTGAAGTTGGTATCAAATTGATAGAAGACCCACAATCGAGAAAAATGCGTTCGAACTCCTGGTTGAAAATATGACATCGAACCGGAGGTGCTCCCTTATCTGGCTTCTTGTTTAAGAGATCACTAATGGAATTGATTGTGGCCATTGTAAGAATATGCTTCTCAGACTCGACACCTTTGCTTTTGGAGTTGTGAGGATGGGGCCTATGCCTATTTGTACATGCATCTTTCAGTCCTTTCTTCATATCTGGCATGGAATCAAGAGCTTCATCAAAGGCCTGTTCAAGACCAAATTCTAGGTAATTTCCACAATGGCAGGATCAGACAAAGCATTTTTCAAATTTTTCATTTTTGCGCTTTTTCATTGCTTCTGGAAAAGGAATATTTACATGATCTGAAACAGTATCATTCAAAACTATATCCATATCATTGTTTACAGGTAGATGACAAAAATGTGTAGAATCATCTGCAATATGTGACTCAAAAAATGCAGGCTCAACGTCGTGTACCAGCTTTGGTTTCACTATATGTGTGGCATGTACAAGAATCTCCATTGCTGGTTGGTCTCCACCAATTCTGTTTTTGTCTTTTTGAGTTTTTGAATTTTCTTCCTTTTTTGTAATTTTTTCATTGGTGGTGTTGCTTCAAAAATGATGCATGGCCCTTGCATTGGCTGGACTGGCGATCCCTGTTAGATGCAAGATGCTTCCCCTTCACCATCGTCGATGGCTGGAGCGCCCTACCACTCTTGAGAGTAACAACATTGGATTAAAAGTAATTTAATTCACCTGAATCGGGTTGGACACTACCGGCTACCTGCTCCTTACGTTGGAAATTGTTCGGGTTAGCTTCGAGCTGGGCAGGAATGATTATTTTCGCAGCCGTCAGATAGTTAATCTTCTGGTTCATCTCAACCATATTTTTCATTAATTGCCTGAGGTAGGCAGGGGTCGGGTTTACCAACAAATCTTAGAAGATTCCCCCTGTTGGGGTTTCTGATGCTGATATGATTGATGAGACTGTGGCTAGTACCCCTAAGAAAATTGGTGAGAGGAGGGTTGGAGGAATACTGTGAGTTTTGATGAGGATATTGGGCAACCGCCTGCTGATGGTAACCTTGATTGCGATATCTGGACTGCTGAGGACCATGCTGATAGTTCTGCCTCCAGGTATTCCTTGATAAGGAGGCTGCTGCTGATATGGGGGCTAGAAGGGTCTCCCACCCTGCTGTTGCTGGTGATAGGGCATGTTGCCCATATTCTGACCCGAAGATTGTCCTTGAGGATGGGTCAGCTATGCTTCATTCATCCATACACCATTGATTTCCTGAATCAGTTGTGGGGATGGAGAGAACTACTAAGAATAGGCGGGCTGGGGCTCTGGTTGACATACAACCATATGTGTTTGGGACTATGGGGGCTACTCCGGAACTTGCACGTAGTACACATGCTGAACATGTTGGGGATATAGTGGACTCAACTGAGGCCTTTGGTTTGGTGAAGGATCTTTCTCCTCAGCGGATGTCTCGATAGTCGCATACACAAAGTTGCACATGTTGGCATTCAAAGCTTGGACAAGCTGCTCTAGCTGTTGGAAATCATCCATGGGTTCTCTTCTCAATCGCTGATAACTTCTCGAGGTCCTGTGACCTCTTCTCGGTGATCTACCTTGGATAGATGGATTCCAATGATGCTAGGGTTGGAGCTCTCGTCCTTGTCTTCGGCGTGAGTGGCCATGTTAATAGGCTTGCTGATGGTGGAAGGCATCTTCATGCAAGCTTATGACGAGGATTGATCAACTTCTCCTTCAACCATCTCCTCAAAGATGTTCTAGACAACGCCCTCATCCTTGTTGAAATGAGAGCCACTACAAGCGGCATTAACAAACTTTTGGCTCTCAAGTGTCAGCCCACCAAAGAAGTGTTGCACGAGTGATGAAGCCACATTTCATCATCTTTATTATATCATTTTGGCATAAAAAACCCTAGCAAATGCGTGTAAAAACCCTTAATTAGAGCATCTTAGCATTCATGCATGTACATGTAAATAGTGTATAAAATGCGGTTTTTAAAGCCAAAATTATAGAATAAAGAAAAGAAAAGAAAAAGAATAAAATATTGTAAATATTTTATGACCCGAAACCCCGAGACCTAGGCATCTCGATGACTAGGTCGACAAGGAATAAAGTAGGGGGAGATAAGGGCCAAAATACAATAAAAATACCTTTTATTTTATTCATTCTTTATTCATTTTGGGACCTATTTTGGGTTCCACTTTTTATACATCAAATAAAGAGACTTTGTACATAAAAGTTGTAGATAATTAAATAAAGAAAAATACAAAATTGATTTCACTGAAAAATAATGTACAGATAAAAAGTTATGGTCTGAATAAAAATTCAGAATCCCAACTTCCCAGACCCGTATCTCACAAATGAAAACTTCAAATGCAGCAAACTCACCTTTAATTGTATATAGTATAAAATAAGCTATTTAATGGCGGTGGTTCGTATTTAGCGGAGCTACGGTTTGAAAGTTGAGTTTTGGACCCTCATTGTATACTTGTACAGATTAAAATATTCAATTTATTCTTTATTCATTATTTTCACATTTTTATATTTTTATAATTTTGAAAATATTACTTATAATATATATGTACATTCAAATCAGAATAAAAATGCAAAGAAAACTCAAAATAAAAATACTTGTATATACAATACCTAGGTATTATGCCTATATATACCTATATATAACACACTTATATTTTATTAAATATACAAAACAATTCAGGAAAATAAAATAAAAATATAATTACATATATAAAAGTATTCTATATTTATATAAAATAATAAATAAAAATAAATAAATTAAAATCACAAAATAAAAATAAAATAATAAAATATATAGGTAATATACCTATAAGGGGTATAAAAGTATACTTACAAAAATACACCTCATAAAAATAAATAAAAATCACTATAAAATACTTCATAAAAAATAAACATTTTTATTTTATAATTAAAAATTAATAAAATCGTTAGCTATTTTAAATTGAATTTATAAAACAATCTCTAGAGGTTTTTCCTGGTTGGTCCACGTGGACCAACCAGGTGCGTCTGATAGTTGACCTCGATCAACTGTCTGACCCTCCCAGTCCTTGTCAGAAACCTCATTTTCTCCCCGCTTTTGCGGATTTTTCGAGGTCGAGACTTTCATCTTTAGAGTTCGATGTCTTCACGACTTTTGTAGCCCTATGACCAGGCTTACACGCCCAAGGCTCAGATTTGACTTTGGACCCAAGATCCGACCGATAATATTTGATTTGCGAGCCCTCTCGACCATTGTTTAAAAAGGACCCCTTGACCTCTCCTCGAGTTTTGATCCCTCTTCCTCCATCGTTAGACCTAAAACCCTAGTCCTTTGTGCTCCTGGTGACAGCAGGAGGAGATTGAGCCCAAGGTTTAGCTCCGTGGAGTCGAATCGAGGTGGTCCAAGCCCCTCGCCGGAGCGCCGCCTGCAGCTTGCTGCAGCCCACGCCGGTGAGCCTCTCCTTCTTCTTTTTGTTTCATTTGATAGCTTAAGTCTAGTTTAGGTTAGGTTAGTAGAAGTTTCGTATTCGATCAAGTCCATCGCCGTGATTTCATCAGTCGAACCAACGGCGGAGCTGAGCTTCGCCCACCGTTTCTGATCGTTCCAAGCATCAACCCGACCACCGGCCGCCTCCATCCTCTTTCCCTCCACTCCGTCGCTCCGCTCCACCCCTCCATTACCCTCGATCTCTCCCAGATCGAGCGACCGAGCTCTCTTCTCCGCCGCTTGCCGGAGCTCCACGTCCGAGCAACCATTCGCCTCCATTGCACCATCTGAATATACTCGTAGCTTCGCCTAATTTTTGCGCGACTAACTCTGCAGGTCAAAGCCAAGGAGAAGGCTCTATCGAGCCTCTACGTCCCAGGGAGTAGCCGCCCAGGTCACCTCCATCGTCCGACCGCTTCAAGCCATCTCAGGCTCGCCTGAGACTCTCTTTCGACGCGGATCATCCCCAGGACCCTTTTGCCCTTGGTCCGGGGCTAGGAGAGGCCGTGTGTCGGCCACCATCATCGATCGAAGCAACCCCTGGGCCGAGTTCTTCCACCATCCTCGAGGGTCGTCCGATCACGAGCACGTACCAGATTCACCCCTCGCCATTGGATGATCGTGAGCAGTAGCCGTCAGATCTCGACAATCTTATCACGGCCGTTGAAAGGCGAACCGTCATCGCGCAACCAGGGAATGCCACGTGTCAAGTGAAGTCATCTCCGCCGTCCGCTCTCGCGCAAGGCCTGGGTATTTTGCACTAGTAACCCTGGCTCTTTTCGTATTTCGATTATAGCCTTAAAACTTTAATTTTCAGTTCAAGAAGTTCTGTAATAATTGCAAGTAGACCTCTTAACTTTCCATATTTGCACTTCTGTCCTCGGCCACGTCACCTCACGTGACTGGGCTACGTGTTCTTTTGGGTATTTCGCAATTTTGATTCCGAACTTTCATGTATTTACAATTAAACCCCTGTGCGTAGTGATTTACATATGTTTCTGGTTTAATTGCACTCTTTGTCCTGCCAGTTTTTGTTAATTGCAATTATACCCCTATAAGCAACAGATCACGTGCGTCGCGCGTGGATTCTTAGTAAAAATTTCTACTGTGTCCCTGGATATTTTTATAATTGCATATATACCCCTGCCAGGCTTTGTATTTTTGTGTGTTTGTCTTATTTATTTCTCGCATCATATTAACTCCAAAAATTACCAAACAAATCCCATAGGCTCCTGTTAACTTGCACTCCCACGCCATATTTTTGCATTTTATTTTTGTTGCATTTTAACAATTATTAAAAATCAAAAACATGCATTTTAGCTACTGTAAAGCTTAGAAAATACCAAAAAAATACTAAAATACCTAGAAAAACCCCCAAAAAAATCACCTGCTGTCTATTTTAGCCTATTTTAGTGTCAGTCTAAAAACCACTAAAAAATTCAAAACCAAAACCTTAAAAATTAGAAAATATCTAAAAACTTCCAAAAACTCTAAAAAATCAAAGAAAAATCCAAAAAATAGAAACTCAAGTCCTATAGGTTCTCCATTTTATTCTCTTTATCTTAAAATGAATTTGGGAAAATTTTGATATTATTTGGCATTTTTTCCTTCCCATTTTGATTTCGGCCAGCCTTTGTATTCATTGTTTTCTTGTATTTTAGCTTTTAAAAATACCAAAAACATTTGAAAAAGCTCCCAAAAATCACAAAAACAGTAGAAAATTATAAAAAGACCAAAAACACTTTATTCCCTGATTCTTGAGTATCTTTACCTATTTTTATAAATACATTACCCTCTCTTTCCCTATATTGTATATATATTCCTATATTGAAAAAGAAAATATAAAAACATAAAATATAAAAAGAAATACAAAATCAGTAAAAAGAAAACCAAAATACAAAATTAAAAACTAAAAAGTAAATAAAAAATTTATAAAGTTAAAAACCCACAAAAAGAATCCAGATTGGCTAAGTAGTTCATTAGACCTAGACTTTGACTTCTTGTCTACGCTCTACACCTTTGTTTCCTGTGTTCGACCCCTACTTGCTTGCCATTGTACATTTTTAGTATGGTATGATAAATTTTAATCATTGCTGTTGATTGCTTGATTAATTGTGTGGGTTAATTGTTGACAAACGGGAAGGCTTGAGTAGTCGCCTCAGCGACAGTGAGTCTGATTTGTCAGACCATTATTTAGCGGCTCTCGCATTCTCATTTTTCAAATGGCGCCGTTGCCGGGGAGCATCGGCTTGTAGAGTAGACTTGTGTCTGATTACTTGCTTAGCCATTTTTGACTTGATTGATTTCATTGTATAATTGTTTTTGAACTGTCTGACATCTCTTCTTGTTTTCTTGCGAGGGACCACTGACCAAGGAGGATCGCCTAGGGGATCTTGAGCAGCCTTGGGAGGAGGAGCCAGCTATTCTACCCTAGCCGGTAGGAGAGAGCAGGAGAACTTAAGAGAGAGGGATAGTTAGATTTTTTCTCATTTTTGGTGAGAGAGAGACATTTGATTTAATTGTAATAATACATGTACCCTGGACTTTAGACACTCGGGCTCAATTTCCAAGTGTTTGTTCACTTGGGGGCTCACCGCAGTTTTGGTGCATTTTGACCGCCTGCCATTTTCCGGTTTTGATTTATTTTGCCTTTCTTTTGTGGAATTAGCCCTTAGTCTTTAGGCTTGCTTGATCGAGTAAATTAGGTCCAAAAACCCTAATAACCATTGCATGTACCTATAGTGCGATTCGCGAGCCCACCCTGTCAAGCGCTACTCCTGAACTTGATGTGTCGAGAAGAGGAGGAGTGAGCATAGACCGGACCTCTGGATTGAGGATCGGTGACCGACTTGTGGTTCTTTACGCTAGCAATTGCCTGCTTAGGACGATTTCCATGTACATATCGGCATATAGATTAGGTTTAAAAAATTCCTGTTTTGCATCCCGCATGAAGAGAGCTGGGAGTCACTGTAAGTCTTCTATCTCTGCATTCATCATCTAGGCACTAAGGTGAGATTTTCATCTTAGTACCAACTTGCATTGGCTTTTCCGACTCTTCTCCCTCTATTTTTAGAACAAATAGGAACCAAAGAAAATACAAAAATGTTAGGCGCTTGTATTGAATTTACTCAAAACAAGTGATAACACAAAAAATTAAAAAGGGGCTGCTAAAAATACTTGACCTTAATAAAATTGATTAATTGGACTCATTGCCTTGGGGTGAGTAAAGCCCTCATTTGTTTTCAGGTTGCATGGGAAGGTCGCCTTCCAAGTGAGGTGAGCGACGTCGTAAGGAATAGAGCCCAAAACCCAGTCTGTGGCTGCCTTGTGTATCGCCTGGATTTTCGAAGTATTGGCGCTTCTATCGTACGTAGGCGAGTAGGGCTTGGTCGACACTAGTGACTCTCTATTGTGTAGAGCACTGACCTTGTCCGAAGGATCGAGCATAGGCCACGTCTTCACGGGGGTGTCTGTCTCATCCTCTTGCGTCCGAGTAGGTGCTTGCACGCTCACGGGTGATTCCGTTGCGAGCGAGTTTCGAAGTATTGGTTTCGCCTATTGGCTTCCTCTCTCTATTTCTTTGGCTGAGTAGGGATCCAGGAGGGTTATAAGGACCTTAAAAGTGCAGAGTACAAGTTACACAGGAGGAGGACAAGTACGGGATACCTTTCCAGCAGTACTCTCTCCTATAGGCGTAGCGCTCTAAGGACTCGTGACAAGATAATTGCCTGAAAATCAAAACTAAAACTCACAAAGATAATTGCCGAACCTTCACAGCTTCACGGGTCGCATTGATGAATCCATTGCTTTGTTTTTGATTGATTAGTCTAATTAAGGTCAAGATCAAAAACACCACGCCCTTGCGCCATTTTTGCTCTCCTTCCATTTGACCCTTGCTCATTGTGAGCATTCTACTGTTTTACAATCCTTTTATTTCTTGTTTACCCTCGTGCTCTTCATCCATCATCTTCTCCTTTGACCTTCTCAAGATGTCGTCACACGGATGGTCCAGTCGGGACCTCGCCGACGCCCACATTGATTCCGTATCAGCAACATCTTCCATAAAGAGGGGTGATCTCCAAGAAGTTAGTTTGGATCTCGCGAATGTCTCCTTGGACTCCCCTATTCTTGCTTATTTCAACACTTGCCTGTCACAAATAAATCCGCTGTTCAAGATGGACTCGCAACCCAAATTTGCTCTTCCCATTCAAATAAATCGGGATTACTCTTGTCCCCGAAATAAACCCTTGTGGATGGAGATCGATTTCAGTCAATATCCTATGCTCCATTCACATCATCTTCTCCTTTGAACTTCTCAAGATGTCGTCACACGGATGGTCCAGTCGGGACCTCGCTGACGCCCACATCGATTCCGTATCGGCAACATCTTCCATAAGCGGGGTGATCTCCAAGAAGTTAGTTTGGATCTCGCGAATGTCTCCTTGGACTCCCCTATTCTCGCTTCTTTCAACACTTGCCTGCCACCAATAAATCCGCTGTTCGGGATGGACTCGCAACCCGAATTAGCTCTTCCCCTTCAAATAAACCGGGATTACTCTTGTCCCCGAAATAACCCCTTGTGGATGGAGATCGATTTCAGTCAATATCCTATGCTCCGTTCACAACATTCTGGGATTGACCTTAATTCCAGATTCATCTCCACAGCGGGTGCTCAAGAAGAAACTCATCAGGGTTAGCTTCGTCATGCAGATTCTTCACCCGATCACGAGCCAGAAATTCAAGTTCATTCTGAGATGGCAGGAGGAAGAGGAAAGGGACCACAGCCCCCACCTGAACCTGAAGCCAATCCGGGGGAAGGGAAGTATACCACGCAGAATGAAGTTAACAGTCAGCTGCTGGCTTCCATTCAAGCCATCCAGCAGCAGTTGACTAATCAAGCCCTAGCCCAGACCTCCTTCCAAGATATGCTGAACGATCTGAGGAGGAGGGCCGATGCAAGAGATGGCCGCAGGGAGGATGATCCGAACCAAGAGCTGAATTTTGAAGAAGTCAGAGATGAGTTCTCAGTGGGAGGACCAGAATTCGACGCAGCGGAAGCAGATACACCGCAGCCAAAGCCTACGCTCAAGGAAACATACAACCCAGGAGCGGGACACATCACTGAGTGGATTCAGGTTCCACGTATGCATGCCCACTTCGAGCTGAAGCCGCAGTTTCTGTCTCTGCTTCCCACATTCCACGGGAATACCACTAAGGAACCATTTATCTTTCTCAAGAAGTTTAGCCGCATCTGTGCCACTGCTCACTACCCTGGTATTCCTCTGGGGGTAGTCAAGATGACCGCCTTTCCCTTCAACCTTCAAGACAAGGTCCTATATTGGGTCGACCATCTTGGGAAGGTCGTCACGACCTGGGAGGACCTGAAGTCTGCATTTCTCCATAAATTCTATCCTTTCGGGCGATTGAATCAGATACGTGCCCGTATCTCCAGTTTCTGCCAGCAGCCATACGAGACTATCCATGAAGCATGTGAGAGATTCAAGGACCTGCAAGAAAAGTGCCCCCACCATGAAATTCCAAAGACTAGTCTCATGCAACATTTCTTTGGGGGGCTATCACTTGAGAGCCAAAAGCTTGTAGACGTCGCTTGCAGCGGTTCGCATTTCAACAAGGACGAAGATGTGGTATGGAACGTCTTCGAGGAGATGGCTGAAGGAGAAGCCGCCCAATCCTCGTCCAGAGCATACATGAAGGCACCAACCGTCATCAGCAAGCCAGTAAACATGGCTTCTCACACCGAGGACAAGGATGAGAGCTCCAACCTGAGTAGGGTTGAGCATTGGGCCGGGCCAACCCGACCCGGTCCGAAACCCGGCCCATGTAGCCCGGCCCGAACCCGAGCCCGCAAAGAATTGGGCCGGGCTTTGGGCCTTAATTCAAGCCCAAATGTATATTTGGGCCGGGTTCGGGCTTGATAGGACCCAAACCCGAAAGCCCGATAACCCGGCCCGATAGCTAGGCCTGTTTCAAGGGCCCAAACTGCCCGACCCATTAGCTTGACCCATTACTTATGCATATGAGTTATAATAGAATTTAGATGGATATTAAATTCTAAACATATTAATTTAGAAAAGTTAACAACCATCATTGTTATATATACCATCATGATAATATTTTACCATGTTAACAAACATATATTGTAAACAATTATATTACATTGGTAATATATTTGTCATGTTTAGAGCATGTTGTTGCACATAGCCAATTCGTATCATGGACATGATTCCTTAATATTATCAATGTGTAAAACATATTTGCATGTGTAAAGAATACTCATTTTTGTTGGGGATGGGTGGTGTATTTGCAAGATAAAAGCAAGCTCAATATGTCCCGGAGTTCCAATTTGGGCCGGCCCGGCCCGAACCCGGCCCATAATGTTTGGGCCGGGCTAGGGCTTGGGCCTAGATTTTGAAAAATAAAACGGGCCTAAGCCCGACCCGTTAGCCCATATACTAAAATGGGATTGGGCCGGGCCAAGCCGAACCCGGTCCGGACCCGACTCATGCTCAACCCTAAACTTGAGCATCATTGGGAGCCACCTGTCTAAGGTGGACATCATTGAGAAGAGGTCGCAGGACCTCAAAAAATTATCTATCATCGAGAAGAGGACCCAGGGTCTGGAAAAGCTCGACCAGATTTCCCAACAACTGGAGCAGCTCGTTCGTGAATTGAATGCAAACATGTGCAACGCTGTGTCTATTTCTTTCGAGCCGAATGCTGAGAAGAAGGAGCCTACAATGCCGCAGAACCCTCAGGCAACTCCACCGCAGCCCCAGCCTGTTCAGCACGTATATTACGTGCAGGTTCTAGAGCAGCCCCCGCAGCCCCAGACACAGATGGTTGTATATCCACCCGAGTCCCAGCCAGTCTACTCTGAGCAGTTCTCTCCGCCCCCGCCACTGATTCAGGAGATCAATGGCGTATGGAACAATGAAGCGCAGCTGACCCGTTCTCAGGGACACTCTTAGGGTCAGAACATGGGCAACAAGCCCTATTACCAGCAGCAGCAGGGTGGGAGACCCTTCCAGCCTTCCTACCAGAACTAGCCTCCATCTCACGGTAATACCTGGAGGTAGAATTACCAGCACGGTCCTCAACAGTCCGGATATCGCGGACTAGGATACCATCAGCAACCGGCTTCTCCATACAACCAACAGAATTCACAGTATTCCTCCAACCCTCCTCCTCACCAATTTTCTCAGGGTTACCAGTCGCAATCTCAACCGCCATACCAGCACTCTAGGCCCCAGCAGGGGGATTCTTCTGAGATTGTGCTGGTTAAACCGGCCCTGGTCTGTCTTGAACAATTAATGAAGAACATGGCTGAGACGACCAAGAAGATCGACGACCTGACAGCTGTCAAAACCGTCATACCAGCCCAGATCGAAGCCAATCCGAACAACTTCCGACGTAAGGAGAAGGTAGCCGGCAGTGTCCAATCCGAATCAGGTGAATTAAATTGTTTTTTATCTAATGCTGTTAATCTCAGGAGCGGTAGGACACTCCAGCCATCAGCGACGGTGAAGGGAAAGAATCTTGCATCTGACGGGGAATCGTCAGTCCAGCCAACACCAGGGCCAAGTAGCATTTTGGGAGCAGCACCATCATCTAGAAAATCACAAAAAATGAAGAAAACAAGAAAACACAAAAAGATAACAGCAGCCTCGGTGGAGATAGGCCAGCATTGGAGACGATTGCACCTGCTACAGAGCCAGCCACAGATAGAAGGGATTCTGCACCTGCAGTGAGTCCAACGCCAGCACCTGAAGCCGAACATGCCATTTTTGGTCCACATCTTGTAGATGATTCTATTCCTTTTTTCCATCTACATGTACACAACATAAGGGACACTATTTTGAATGAAATTGGTGAAGATGTTGTAAATATTCCTTTTCCAGAAGCAATGAAAAAATATAAAAAAATGAAAAATTTGAAAAATACTTTGTCTGATCCTTCCATTATAGAAATCATCCAGAATTTGGTGTTGAATATGCCATTAATGAAAGCTCTTGAGTACATGCCAGCTGTAAAGAAAGGATTGAAAGAGGCATGCACAACCAAGCGCCGACCGCATCCTCACAACTCCAGAAGCAAGGGTGGCAAGTCCGAAAAGCATATCCTTACAATGGCCACCGTTGATGCCATCAGCAATCTCCCAGATAAAAAACCTGATATGGTAGCACCTCTTGTGCGTTGTCAGATGTTTAATCAGGAGTTTGAACGAACACTTCTCGACAGCGGGTCTTCTGTCAACTTGATGCCAGCTTCGCTACTTACGGAATTCAGGCTGGGACCGCTCAAGCCTACAAAGATGATTCTGCAGTTTGTAGACAAGTCAGTTAAGCGGCCTAGGGGCCTGTTGGAGGACGTGATAGTCACGGTTTAGGGAAAACCGTTCCCGGCTGATTTTGTGGTCTTAGATATGGATGTTCCCGCTCCATTGCTCCTTACCCGAATCATACTGGGACGACCATTTCTGCGGACATCAAATGCAGTAGCGAACTATGGGACGGGAGAAATCACTTTTGGAACTGGCAATGAAACAATCAGAGTAGAGACCCTGTCTGAGGGAACACCAGCCAAACAGACATCTGTGTCATGTGCAAGGGCGATTGAGTATGCTGACGACTGCGACTTTCTAGCAGAAATTCAAGATACCAACTTATTTTTGTATGACAATGAGATCCATGAACTCCTCTGCCCCGAGGAGGGAGTGGAGACCGCAGTCGAATTTCCCCTTATCAATCACGATGAGGAACTCGCTGATGGGCTACAAGAGACTGCCGTGGGGGTAATGTGCCTTCAAAACCAAGAGCAAATTTTTGAAGACACTTTTGATGAAGAGGACATCATCGAGGAATTCTGTCAGGATTTGAGAGAAGAGGCAGAACCGAGTATGGTGGACACCAAACACTTGAAAGAATCGCCACCTACACTAATAGCTGAGGTCACTTCTGAAGCAGCTCAGACCCCGCCAGAGCTGAAACCTTTGCCCTCCAACATGAAATATGCCTTCCTTGCGGGAGAACCGAATATGTACCCGGTCATTATCAATGAACATTTGACCGAAGACCAAGAATCTCGTCTGATGGAGGTTCTTGAACGCAACCGCAAGGTGATAGGCTGGCGAACTTCTGATCTCCATGGGATCAATCCGTCACTATGCTCGCATCGCATCTTTCTGTAAGAAGATTGCAGGCCCTCTCGATAACTTCAGAGAAGATTAAATCCAAATCTGCGGGAGGTTGTTATGAAAGAGATCCAGAAGTGGTGTGATGCGGGATTTATTTATCCCATCTCTGATAGCAAATGGGTGAGCCCTCTGCATGTTGTGCCGAATAAATCAGGGATCACCATTGTGAAGAATGACAAAGTAGAGGAGATCGCAACCAGAGTACCCACTTCTTGGCGAGTGTGCGTGGACTACAGAAGACTTAACCTCGCCACCAAGAAGGACCATTTCCCTTTACCCTTCATCGACCAGATCTTGGAGAGATTGGCCGCGAAGGAATATTTCTGCTTCTTGGACGGATACTCTAGGTATAATCAAGTTGCTATTGCTCCTGAAGATCAAGAGAAGACCACGTTCACCTGTCCTTTTGGTACATATGTCTTCAGACGGATGCGTTCGGGCTGTGCAATGCCCCAGCCACATTTCAAAGGTGTATGCTTGCAGTTTTTGCTGATATGGTGGGCAACTTTCTCGAGGTCTTTATGGACGATTTTTCGGTCTACGGGGATTCATTTGATCAATGTCTGGATTATTTAGATCGAGTCTTACGGAGGTGCTGCGAAGTCAATCTTGTGCTCTCGTGGGAGAAGAGCAACTTCATGGTGACCGAAGGAATCGTGCTGGGTCACGTTGTTTCTAAACGTGGTATGGAGGATGACCCGGCCAAGGTGGACGTTATTTCCAAACTTGAGCCACCTACAATCATCAAGCAAGTCAGGTCATTCTTGGGCCATGTCGGTTTTTACCAACGATTAATCAAAGATTTTAGCAAACTGGCCAGACCGTTGACTGAGTTGCTCGGCAAGGAGAATGAATTCATTGTAGATGATCGTGTGCTCCTTGCCTTTAATCAGTTGAAAGAACTCATCACACAAGCCTCTCTCTTACATCCACCGATTTGGAGTCAACCCTTCGAGATAATGACCGACGCGTCAGATTATGCCATCGGAGCTGTACTTGGACAGAGGAAAGATAATGTATAATTTGCGATTCACTACTCTAGCCGAACGCTCGATGAAGCCCAGAGAAACTACACTGTCACTGAAAAGGAGCTGCTAGCGGTAGTCTTTGCCCTGGAAAAGTTCAGATCCTACCTCCTTGGGTCCAAAGTAATCATTTACACTGATCATTCGGCCATCCGGTATTTACAGCAAAAGAAGGACGCCAAACCATGTCTCATTCAGTGGATCCTTCTCCTCCAGAAATTTGACTTGGAAATCAAAGATAAACATGGGGTAAAGAATGTGGTGGCCGACCATATGTCAAGGCTTCCTGAGCCGGAATCTCCTGAGCTGAACCTGCAACCGATCACAGAGACCTTTCCAGACGAGGCAATTCTGTATGTCACCTCGCTTCCTTGGTATGCAGACATTGTGAATTATCTGGTGACCAAGAAAATCCCACAGGATTGGCCTAAGTTGAAAATAGACAGATTCTTGTCTAAAATCCATTTCTTCCAGTGGGAAGATCCGTATTTGTTTCGTGAGGGAGCATATTGTATCTGGAGAAGGTGCATTCGTCAGGAGGAAGTTCCAAGTGTCCTCACTTTATGTCATGACCAAGATTCTGGAGGACATCATTCAGGCAAACGTACGGCAGCAAAAGTTCTTCAAAGTGGCCTTTGGTGGCCTTCATTATTCAAAGATGCAGATGATTATGACAAATGCTGCACTGACTGTCAGAAGATGGGCGGAACCATAGGAATGAGAGACACGATGCCTCTGAAATACATTCAGATCTCAGACGTCTTCGACGCATGGGGCATTGACTTTATGGGCCCGTTTCCCAACAGTCAGGGCTATGAATATATTCTGCTTGCTGTCGATTATGTAAGTCGTTGGGTGGAGGCTATTCACTCCTGAACCGCCGACAGTAGGACTGTCTGTCGATTCTTGAGAGATCACATCATAGCACGGTTCGGGATTCCCAAGATTCTCATATCTGACGGGGGTAGTCATTTCATAAACAGAGAGGTGAAGAAGCTGACCCAAGAATTCTGCATTGAACATCGTGTTGCTTCACCTTACCATCCGCATTCCAATGGCTTAGCTGAATGTTCAAATAGGGAGATCAAGACAATTTTACAGAAGCTTGTGCGTCCAGATCGCAAGAACTGGTCTCAGCTGCTTGATTCTGTTCTTTGGGCTTATAGAACAACGTACAAGTCACCCTTGGGAATGTCTTCCTACCGCCTTGTGTATGGCAAGCCATGTCATTTGCCCGTTGAACTCATTCACAAATCATTATGGGCCATTAACATCTGTAATTTGGACTTCAAGCAAGCATGAAAGAATAGGAAAGTGGATCTGAACAGATTATTGGAATTCAGAGATTATGCATATGACAATAGCCTGATGTACAAGGACAAGGTCAAAACATGGCATGACAAGCATATCCGCTGCAAGTCCTTAGATCCAGGTCAGAAGGTGTGGTTGTTTGATGCAAAATTAAAGATCTTTCCAGGAAAATTGAAGAGTAAATGGACTGGGCCGTTTATGGTTAGGCAGGTGCGTGACAACGGAAGTGTATTGATATCCAATCTGTCAGCTGACGCACAACCATTTGTAGTCAATGGACAGCTTATGAAGCCATACCTAGAACATGATACATTCATGGCTGTCGTTGACTCGATTCAAGTAATCTACAAGGATGAGCCGGATATCTCCAAAGAGGCAAAAGAAGGCGAAGCAGAGCGAAACATTTTTTAATGACTTTTCTTCTTTTCAATCTCTTTTATCATCTTCTACCGACATTGCGTCATCCCTTTCATCATTTCTACACTTAGGATGTACTTTATCCTAAGTATAGGGGGGATGCGCATCCCGAGTTGTTCATACCCACTTTCATCTCTTTCCTTTTTTTTCTTCTTTTCTTCTTTTCCTTTTCTATCTTCTGTAACTATCAAAAAGGTGTCGCCCCTCGTAGATAGTTTTCTATACTTAGGACGTACTTTGTCCTAAGTATAGGGGGTGTGCACCCCGAGTGATTTTATTCTTTTCGATCCTCTCCATTGTCTCCTCTTCTTGTCTATACTTAGGATATCTTACCCTAAGTATAAGGGGAGACAATCTGAGTACGATCTGTTCATTCCCACCCTTGACCCTCCCTGCTTTGTGTACAGTCTGCTATACTTAGGATTATTTGATCCTAAGTATAGGGGGACGGTCACCTTCTCATTCTTTGATTCATTCTTTCGTTTATTCTTTCGACTTGCCTATACGTAGTACGAGTTATGTCTTCTCTTTTCTCTCCGATCTATGAGGACATAGCTCGAGCTAAGTATAGGGGGGTCGTATATACTGTGTATATACTTTAGCCATAACTCGTACTTTCGTATTTTCCTAATAATTATGGCTGATAATTCTTTAAAATTCATTAAAATCCTTAATGAAAAGATGTGATTATTCCTCAAATGCTTTGTGTATTTATTGATTAATAAATCAGGTGAAAATATTTTTTGCAAAAAGTTTGAAAAATAGTTTGAAAATCTTTTGAAAACTATTTGAAAAAGTTTTGTTACATGTTTTCAACCTCCGTAAAAACATTTTGATTGTAAAATTATTTTCTTTGTGTGAAATAAAAATGTTTAAAAAATGATTTGCAAATGGTTTGAAAAATGGTTGCAAAAAATATTTGAAAAATCTATACATACTATTTGGAAAACCTTTGCAAAATGATTTTCAAATGTGTGTACATGTGTGTAAAATTGTTTGTAAAAATTATTTTGGACTATAGTTTTCAAAAATTGTTTGAAAAACTTGTGTCAAATAAGTTTGAGGAAGACATACATCTTACTAAAATCCATGATATTCATATATGTATAAAATTGATCACTTACCCTTGTAAATTCTTAAAATCCATTTCTTATAAATATAAGAAGCACTCCCGTGTACATATTTTTCATCTTGTTTTTAGCCAAAACTTTTTTTTCAAAAATCCCAAAAACATTGGCAAAATTTAAAATCCAAAAAGATTTGAAAAAAAATTTCAAAAATTTAAAAATGCATATGCATCATATTTTTCAAAAACCCATAAAAAGTTCAAAATCTTGAAAATTGCATCACAAAAAGATTTCCTGCATCGCATTGCATAGCATGAACATTTTTCGGATTGAGTTTGATAGTTGAACGAGTTTAAGTAAAATCCGAAGATTGGAGCTTGGTTGGACCTTAAAATCTAACTAATTAACAGGAACCTTATAGGAACTGGGATTGAGGTACTTCAGGTCCAGTTGGCTTAATTCTTTGAGGATCACGAGACTTGGTGCAATGGATTCTTGACTGCCTAAGTAGAGTATTTCGGAGCACATACACGAATCTTATTGATAATGACCTAACTTGGACACTTGCACCTTTCACATGGCTCAACTCAGTTGGAGTGGTGAGGGGGTTGGATTTGCCGGTATGAGACACACACAGGTGGAAACACTTGTCCTCCTTTAGGGAGGGAAGTGCACCTCAACCCGTCCAGTAATGATGAGTTTCGAGGATAGGAGATCGTGGGTTGCAATAAAGCTTCAAAAGAGGGATAGTCTACTGCCTCAAGAGGAAAAACTCCCTATGTAAATGCTGATGTATATAGTATTAAAAAAACTCCAAAAAAGTGGACAGGCCTGTACAAAAATAAAAATGCCTGCCGGAGTGTACATATGTGTAAAGTCAAATAAGCAAGCTTGAGCTTCAAAGTCAAATCACGTGAGCCTGCAGTTGGATGACTTGACTACACTGGTCTTGCATCCTAGGATAGGTAGCTACACTGGCTACCGTCCATTCTTCTCTTCACCCCCTCCTCTTGGGCCGGTTGTCACTTAAACTTAGAAGGGAATACCCTGCTCCTTGAGGGATGAGTTGTTGGTTTGGGGAATCATTGGGTTGTCATATTGGAGAAGTCGGTCTCTTTGTCATTTCAGTTGAGGAGAGTCACCATCACTTACACTGTACGAGTCAGATTCATAGTCGTAAGGGTTGGCGTATGAGTTGAAGTATTTCTGACCTGGCTATTGAGGAGACTTGAATAGAGTTTTGGGATACTCAGAGGCTGTTGGATTTCAAATCCGTTTCTCATTAAGGTTCTGCCCGCACTAAAATTCCAAAGGTCTAACTTAAGCTCCAAAATTTGATTTCTTGAAGACAAGTTTGATAATTAAACGTCATCCATCTTTCTTCTTTTTCTTTTCTTTCTTTTTCTTTCTGCACTTATTGCATAAGTGTTTGTTAGGGACTAGCAAAGGGAAAGTATAGGGGGACGATGAAGCCACATTTCATCATCTTTATTCTATCATTTGGCATCAAAAACCCTAGCAAATGCGTGTAAAAACCCTTAATTAGAGCATCTTAGCATTCATGCATGTACATGTAAATAATGTATAAAATGCATTTTTTAAAGCCAAAATTATAGGATAAAGAAAAGAAAATAAAAATAATAAAATATTGTAAATATTTTATGACCCGAAACTATGAGACCTAGGCATCTCGATGACTAGGTCGACAAGGAATAAAGTAGGGGGAGATAAGGACCAAAATACAATAAAAATACCTTTTATTTTATTCATTCTTTATTCATTTTGGGATCTATTTTTTGTTCCACTTTTTATACATCAAATAAAGAGATTTGTACATGAATGTTGTAGATAATTAAATAAAGAAAAATACAAAATTGATCTCACCGAAAAATAACGTAGAGATAAAAAGTTATGGTCTGAATAAAAATCTAGAATCCCAATTTCCCAGACCTGTATCTCACAAATGAAAACTCCAAATGCAGCAAACTCACCTTTAATTGTATATAGTATAAAATAAGCTATTTAATGGCGGTGGTTTCGCATTTGGCGGAGCTACGGTTTGAAAGTTGAGTCTTGGACCCTCATTGTATACTTGTACAGATTAAAAAATTCAATTTATTATTTATTCATTATTTTCGCATTTTTATATTTTTATAATTTTGCAAATATTACTTATAATATATATGTACATTCAAATCAGAATAAAAATGCAAAGAAAACTCAAAATAAAAATACTTGTATATACAATACCTAGGTATTATGCCTATATATATACCTATATATAACACACTTATATTTTATTAAATATACAAAACAATTCAGAAAAATAAAATAAAAATATAATTACATATATAAAATTATTCTATATTTTTATAAAATAATAAATTAAAATAAAAAAATTAAAATCACAAAATAAAAATAAAATAATAAAATATATAGGTAATATACCTATAAGGGGTATAAAAGTAAACTTGCAAAAATACACCTCATAAAAATAAATAAAAATCACTATAAAATACTTCATAAAAAAATAAACATTTTTTATTTTATAATTAAAAATTAATAAAATCGTTAGCTATTTTAAATTGAATTTATAAAACAATCTCTAGAGGTTTTTCCTGGTTGGTCCACGTGGACCAACCAGGTGCGTCTAACAGTTGACCTCGGTCAACTGTCTGACCCTCCCAGTCCTTGTCAGAAACCTCATTTTCTCCCCGCTTTTGCGTATTTTTCGAGGTCGAGACTTTCATCTTTAGAGCTCGATGTCTTCATGACTTTTGTAGCCCTATGATCAGGCTCACACGCCCAAGGCTCAGATTTGACTTTGGACCCAAGATTCGCCTGATAATCTTTGATTTGCGAGCCCTCTCGACCATTGTTTAAAAAGGACCCCTTGACCTCCCCTCGAGTTTTGATCCCTCTTCCTCCATCGTTAGACCTAAAACCCTAGTCCTTTGTGCTCCTGGTGACAGCAGGAGGAGATTGAGCCCGAGGTTTAGCTCAGTGGAGTCGAATAGAGGTGGTCCAAGCCCCTCGCCGGAGCGTTGCCTGCAGCTTGCTGTAGCCCATGCCGGTTTGCCTCTCCCTCTTCTTTTTGTTTCATTTGATAGCATAAGTCTAGTTTAGGTTAGGTTAGTAGCAGTTTCGTATTCGATCAAGTCCATCACCGTGATATCATCAGTCGAACCAATGGCGGAGCTAAGCTCCGCCCGCCGTTTCTGATCGTTCCAAGCATCAACCCGACCACCTGCCGCCTCCATCCTCTTTCACTCCACTCCGTCGCTCCGCTCCACCTATCCATTACCCTCGGTCTCGCCCAGATCGTGCGACCGAGCTCTCTTCTTCGCCGCTTGCCGGAGCTCCACGTCCGAGCCACCATTCGCCTCCATTGCACCATCTGAACATACCCGTAGCTTTGCTTGGTTTTTGCGTGACTAACTCTGCAGGTCAGAGCCAAGGAGAAAGCTCTATCGAGCCTCTACGTCCCAGGGAGTAGCCGCCGAGGTCACCTCCACCGTCCGACCACTTCAAGCCATCTCAGGCTCGCCTGAGACTCCTTTCGAGGCGGATCATCCCCAGAACCTTTTGCCCTTGGTCCTGGGCCGGGAGAGGCCGTGTGTCGGCCACCATCATCGATCGAAGCAACCCCCAGGCCGAGTTCTTCCACCATCCTCGAAGGCCGTCCGATCACGAGCACGTACCAGATTCACCCCTCGCCGTTGGATGATCGTGAGCAGTAGCTGTCAGTATCTTCATCAACGATCTAATCACGGTCGTTGAAAGGCGAACCATCATCGCGCCACCAGGGAGAGCCACGTGTCAAGTGAAATCATCTCCGCCCTCCGCTCCCGCCAAGGCCTGTGTATTTTGCACTAGTAACCTTAGCTCTTTTCGTATTTCGATTATAGTCTTAAATCATTAATTTTCAGTTCAAAAAGTTCTGTAATAATTGCAAGTAGACCTCTTAACTTTCCATATTTGCACTCCTGTCCTCGGCCACGTCACCTCACGTGACTGGGCCACGTGTTTTTGGGTATTTCGCAATTTTGATCCCGAACTTTCATGTATTTGCAATTAAACCCCTGTGCGTAGTGATTTACATATGTTTCTGATTTAATTGCACTCTTGTCCTGCCGGTTTTTGTTAATTGCAATAATACCCCTGTAAACAATAGATCACGTGCGTCGCGCATGGATTCTTGGTAAAAATTGCTACTGTGCCCCTGGATATTTTTATAATAGCATATATACCCCTGCCAGGCTTTGTATTTTTATGTGTTTGTCTTATTTATTTCTCACATCATATTAACTCCAAAAATTACCAAAAAAATCCCATAGGCTCCTGTTAACTTGCACTCCCACGCCATATTTTTGAATTTTATTTTTGTTGCATTTTAACAATTATTAAAAATAAAAAACATGCATTTTAGCTACTGTCTAGCTTAGAAAATACCAAAAAATATTAAAATACCTAGAAAAACCCAAAAAAAATCACCCACTGTCTATTTTAGCCTATTTTAGTATCAGTCCAAAAACCACTAAAAAATTCAAAATCAAAACCTTAAAAATTAGAAAATATCCAAAAACATCCAAAAAATCTAAAAAATCAAAGAAAAATCCAAAAAATAGACAAGTCTTGTAGGTTCTCCATTTTATTCTCTTTATCTTAAAATTAATTTGGGAAAATTTTGATATTATTTGGCATTTTTCCTTCCCATTTTGCTTTCGACCAGCCTTTGTATTCATTGTTTTCTTGTATTTTAGCTTTTAAAAATACCAAAAACATTTGAAAAAACTCCCAAAAATCACAAAAATAGTAGAAAATTATAAAAAGACCAAAAACACTTTATTCCACGATTCTTGAGTATCTTTACCTATTTTTATAAATACATTACCCTCTCTTTCCCTATATTATATATATTCCTATATTGAAAAAGAAAATATAAAAATATAAAACATAAAAAGAAAATACAAAATCGTAAAAAGAAAATCAAAATACAAAATTAAAAATTAAAAATAAATAAAAAACTATAAAGTTAAAAACCCACAAAAAGAATCCAGATTGGCTAAGTAGTTCATTAAACCTAGACTTTGACTTCTTGTCTACGCTCTACACCTTTGTTTCCTGTGTTCGACCCCTACTTGCTTGCCATTGTACATTTTTAGTAGGGTATGATAAATTTTAATCCTTGCCGTAGATTGCTTGATTAATTGTGTGGGTTAATTGTTGACAAACGGGAAGGCTTGAATAGTCGCCTCAGCGACAGTGAGTCTGATTTGTCAGACCATTATTTAGCGGCTCTCGCATTCTCGTTTTTCAACGAGACTAGTCTTTGGAATCTCGTGGTGGGGATACTTTTCTTATAGACCCTTGAATCTTTCCTACGCTTCATGTATCGTCTCGTGGGGTTGCTGGCAGAAACTAGAGATGCGAGCATGAATCTGGTTCAGACGATCGAGAGGGTAGAATTTGTGAAGAAATGCAGACTTCAATACCTCCCAAGACGTGACTACCTTCCCTAAGTGATCGACCCAATACAAGGCCTTGTCCTAGAGACTGAAGGGAAAGGCAGTCATCTTGACTACCCCTAATGGGATACCAGGGTAGTAAGCGGTGGTGCAGATGCGTCTGAACTTCTTAATATGGATGTACGATTCCTCAGTGGTGTTCCCATGGAATGTAGGGAGCAAGGACAAAAACTACAGTTTCATCTCGAAGTTGGCACGGATGTATGGAATATGGATCCACTCAGTGATACGACCCTCTCTAGGATTGTATGTCTTCTTCAAAGTGGGATTCCGCGGTGATGGTCCTGCATCCATTCTCTCAAAATGGGGTCCACCGACTGAAAGTTCATCTTCAACACCTCCAAGATTGAACTTATGGTCTCGTTCTAGCTCATCCTTTCTTCTGCCATCTCCTTCATCGGTCGTCCTTCTTACATCATTCAGCATGTCTTGGAAGGCAATCTGGGCTAGGGCTTGGTTAGTCAGCTTCTCCTGGATGGCATGTATCAAAGCAAGTAGTTGGCTGTTAACCTCGTTCTGTAAAGTGTATTGCCCCCCTGATGTATTTCTTCTTCTGGTTTGGGCTATGGTCCCTTTACTCTTCCACCGACCATTTCAAATTCGGGTTGGATTTCTGGCTTGCGATTGAGTTCTTGGTCTACACATGGAAGAATACCCTGATCAACCTAAATCACAACACCATATGGAGAGAAGTGTTCTGTGTTATGGTCAACACACAACTTTTTTAAGGATGGAGATGCGTAAGGAGTGAAATCAATGGCCATCCAAAACAGGCATAGTTCGGGACAAGAGTGATCCCAGTTTATTGAAGAAGGTGTGGAGTCTAGAGATCAATTCGCAGAGTTCGAATTGGGTTCTCGGGAATCGCCCCCAATTATTGGAGAAGGAGAGCGTATGGAACCTATGTGGGTGTCGATGGAGTCTCGACTCAACTGTCCATGCGTTGCCATATCGGAGATCAAGAGGAAGATTGATGATGATGAATGATACAAGGGTCAACAAGAAACAAAAGGAGTGCAAAATAATAGAATGGCTCACAATGAGAGAGGGTCAAATAGGAATGAGAGAAAAAATGTTCAAGTGTGCTGTGTTTTTTTATCTTGATCTTAATAAAACTAATCAATCAAACCTCAAAATAAGGGGTTCAACAACTCAACCCGCGATGCCATGAAGACTTGACAAGTTATCTTTGTCGGTTTTAGATTTGATTTTAGGCAATTTATCTTTTAACAAATCCTTAGAGCGCTACGCCTATAGGAAAGAGAGTACTGATAGAAAAGTATCCCGTACTTGTCCTCCTACTTTGTAAACTGTAGTTTGCACTTTTAAGGTCCTTGTAACCCTTCATGGATCTCTACTCAGCCAAAGAAATAGAGGGAGGGAGCCGATAGGCAAAACCAATACTTCAGATCTCACTCGCAATGGAATCACCCATGAGTGTGCAAGATACTACTCGGACGTAAGACGATGAGAAACCCTCGTGAAGGCGTGGCCTAAGCTCAATACTTTAGACAAGGTCGATGCTCTACACAAAAGAGAGCATCATTGTTGATCAAGCCCTACTCATCTACATACGGTAAAAGTGCCAATACTCCGAAAATACAGGCGATACACAAGGCAACCGCAGACTGGGTTTTGGGAACTAATCCTTACGAAGCCGCTCTCTCACTGGGAATGAGACCTTCCAATGCAACCTAAAAATAAATGAGGGCTTTGCTCACCCAAGGCAATGAGTCCAATTAATCAATTTTATTTAGGTCAAGTATTTTTAGCAGTCCATTTTTTATTTTTTTGTGTTATCACTTGCTTTGAGTAGATTCAATACAAGCGCCTAACATTTTTTTATTTTCTTTGATTCTTATTTGATCCAAAAATATAGGGAGATAGCGGAAAATTAATGCAAGATGACACTAAGATGGAAATCTCACCTTAGTACGCAAATGATGAATGCCCAGTTAGAATGCCTGTAGTGCTTTCTAGCTCTCTCCATGCATGATGCAAAACATGAATTTGTAAACCTATACTATATGTTGATAAGCACACAGAAATCATCCTAAGCAGGCAATTGCTAACGTGAAGAACCAAATGCTAAATACGAAGAATGCACACAGAAATCCAATCTTGGAGCCTCCTCGGTGCCCACAACAATGGTTCCTGCAAGCGTTGTTTGGAGTGCTCTCACGGCGCACGGTTTCGAGACTAAGTGTGAAGCAATTAATTAATCTAATTCAAACGTGAAGACTATAGGTGCATGCAAAGTAATTATGTGTTTGGCCTTAGATTACACGATCAAGCAAGCCTTAAAACTAAGGGCTCATTCCACAAAACAAATAATAAAAAAGGGACGGAAAGATTAAATCATGAGAAATAAAGGAAAATAACATGATGAAAGCTTGGTAAATCATGATAAACCCCAAGTGAACAAATACTTGAAAATTGGGCCCGAGTGTCCAAAGTACAAAGTACAAGTATTATTACAAATTAATAATCAATGTAAATCTCTCTCGTCAAAAGTAAAAATCCTAAACTATACTCTCTCTCTCTCTCTTTCTCTCAAGCTCCTTTTGCTCTCTCCTGACGGCTAGGGTAGAATAGCCGACTTCGCTTCCCAAGGTTGCGTAGAATCACGTAGGCGATCCTCCTTAGTCTGTGGTCCCTCGTAAGAAGACAAGAAAAGAGACGTCAGATAATTCAAAATAAATAATCAAGCAAAGAGAGATAATAAAAAATGGCTAAGCAAGTAAAAGAGATAAAATCTATTCTACAAGCTGATGCTCCCTGGCAATGGCGCCATTTGAAAAACGATAAGATGGGAGTCACTAAATAATGACATGACAAATCAGACTCACTGTCGTTAAGGCGACTACTCGAATTCTCTCGTTGTTTCAACAATTAACCCACACAGATAATTAAGCAATTAAGAGCAGGAGTTAAAATTTACTATACCCTAGTAAGAATAAATAGTGAAAAGAAAGTAGCGGTCGAACACAGGAAGCAAGGGAGTAGAGCAAACAAGATATGAAATCAAAGCTCAAATTATCACTCAACTACTTAGCCAATGTTGCATTTTTGTGTGTTTTTTAAATTTTTAAAATTTTAATTTATTTTTGTTTTATATTTTTATATTTTGATATTTAATTTTTGATTTTGTATTTTCTTTATATTTTATATTTTCTTTTTCTTTTAGTAGATATATAAATCTATATATAGGATATATATACAATATAGGCTAGGGTAGATATAAAAGTTAATAAAATAATCAAAAAATAAGAAAATAAAATATTTTTGGGTTTTAATATTTTTTTACTATTTTTGTGATTTGTTAAAAATTTTTTGCTAATTTTTATATATATATTAAAGTAAAAAAACCTCAAATCAAGGTTTAATTAATGAATCAAAATTAAAATGAAGATAAAAATAATAAAAAAAGTAAAAAATTCTCCAAATTAATTTTAAATAATAATAATATTATTTAGAAAATTCAGATTCAGAAAACACAATTTTTGGATTTTTTTGAGAATTTTATATATTTTTATACATATTTTTAGGTTTTTTTGATTTTTGAGTTTTCTTTTATCATTATAAGGGATTTTTGGTCTGAAGGTCAACAATATATAAACACACAAATATTTTTTTGGGAATTTTTCGAGACATTTTTTAATTTTTATGTATTTTCTATTACAAATAGGGACAAAATAGGTTGTTTGATTTGTAATAAATAATAAAAGGTCTTAATTGTAAAACTAAAAATATATGTACAAGTACAATGCAACATGTGTGTACACATATTTTTTGGTATTTGTTTGAGTTTAATTGCTATTTTAAATAAATAGAGACAACAAAAGGAAACTATACTACTAGCAAGGGCATATATGTAAATAACAGGAAGATTAGGGGCCACAATGCAATTTCACTAAAAAATTACAATTTAATGTTCAAAAAATCTCGACTAAATGCTAATAAACTAAACCCACGAGGGTTTCATTGTAAATTTCACAAAGTTTGTCGATTGGCATAGACTTGGACTCAAAAGCAAATAGTAGAAGTATGAGGGTTTGAATGCAAATATTACAAAACTTATAAACCTGTAGATGAATGATTGAAGTTCGAATATTAAATATACAAAATGTCTGGGTGAGAGTCGCAAAATACCTAGAACGATGCTGGAACGAACGACAGATATGGAATTACTTGCCGTGGTGTGTCCTCAAGGAGCGATGACGCTTCAGCGATGGATAATTTAGATTAGATCTTCGGTAGAGAATCAACAACCGAGGGAGATGCGATCCAATGGATGCTTTACACCACGAAGAATGGGGCCTATCTGATGGTGGAGGGAAGATGAAGACGAACAAAGAGGAACTTGCGATGATGCAAGCTTTCCCTATCCAAATCACCCTCCTCCGACCTGATATGAAGCTCCAAAATGGCCAAAATCACTCTTGCAGGGGCTCTCTATGTGCTGGAAGCATCATGATGCTTGGAGGGTCACTGGAGCTCCCCCACAACGTCGGGGATGCTAGAGAGCTCTAGGTATCTCCGACCACCTTCAAAGCCACTCCAACTGGTCTTGAGCACTCCAAAGGCCTGCATAAAAAGGGTTAAAGGGTCAAGATCAAACTGCCTCGATGCTCCAGGTGATGGAATGAGGCATGGGGAGTCGGGCAGAGTCCCTCTAACGAGTGGCGAAGGAGGGGACACAGATCACCTGTTCTGTGCAAGAACATGGGATGCGAAGATGCAACGGATTATGAGAGGGAGAAGTGAAAGCGAATGGAAGTGGTTTCGAGTTGAAGAACATGCATAGACGACGAAATTGGTTCACCGGAGTTCAGCTTCGACGAACTACACACGTGGGGATTTAAGATAAATCGAGCAATAAAAGCAGAAATTAAATGCGAGAAATGAATTCTAAGGGTAATGCTATCATAAAAACCATGGAAAGGGAGAGAGAAATAGGAGCTTACCGGTGCGAAGAGCCCCCTCGGAGCTACAACGGTGCACAGCAGCGAGCAACAAATCGGACCTCTATTCTACACGGATCTCCACGCCAAGAGCTTGGGTCACCTCCTGTTGTCACCAGGACTATGATTCACAGCTTGGATCTAAGGTTAGGAGGCAGAAGAGGGATCAGAAAAGCAAGGTTTGAAGGAGGCAAGATTTTATACAGAGAGTGGGGTCGGGTTGAAGATCGAGGGAGATCCAGCGGATCATTGAAGCAATCCCCAAGATTACGAGCATGCGTGTAAGAGCAAGGATCGAGGTCAAAAATCCAAGAAGGATTCGTCAATGAATAGTGAATGAATTGGCCTCCAAAAAATCGAGAAGTTGGGTCAAAGCATAGGGGTGTCAGGCTACAGCACCTCGGTCAGAGAGTTGACCGCTGTCAATTGGCACAGAAGCCTGGTTGGTTCACATGGACCAACCAGGAAAAATCAAGTCGGGAAATATTGGGAAATAGATAATAAATAGAAAAAAAATTTATTATTTTTTGGTTATAAAATAAGAAATGTTTATTATTTTCTGAAATATTTTATTATAATTTTTATTTAATTTTTAGTGTTATAATTAGTAGTTAGAGGTATACTTTTCTATAATTTGTGTATTTAATTTTTGTTTTGCATTTTTGATTTCATTAATTTAATTTATTTTTTTATAAAATTATGACTTATTTTTTATACTTAAATATATTTTTATTATATTTTTATGATATATTATATAAACTTAATTACTTAGATGTATTAGTTGTATAGTTATAGATATATGTAATTAATCTACGTATTTCCTTTACATATTTTATTTTAACATTTTCTTTATTATTTTATTCTAGTTTTATTATGTATATATTATAAATAATATTTATAAAATTATAAAATATAAAATTATAAAATAACGAATAATAAATACATTGAATATTTTAATCGGGTAAACTATACAATAGGGGTCCAAATGCTAACTTTCACACCTTAACTCTAAAAAATATGAAACCACGTTCATTAAATAGCTTATTAAAAGTTATATATAATTAAAGTATTTTGAGCTTTTATTTGAGAGATATGGGTATGGGAAGTTGGGATTTTGAAATCTTATTTAGACTATAAGTTGTACACTATATATTATTTTTGTGTGAAATTAATTTTGTATTTTTCTATATTTTATTGTCTACAAATTTCATGTTCAAAGTTTCTTTATTTGAGGTATAAAAAGTGGAACTAAAAATAGGTCCCAAAAATGAATAAAAACGAATAAAATAAATGGAATTTTATTGTATTCTGGCCCTTATCTCCCCCTACTTTATTCCTTGCTGACCTAGTCATCGAGATGCCTAGGTCTCGGGGTTTAGAGTCATAAAATATCTTTGATATTTTATTCCTTTTCTTTTCCTTATTCTATATTTTTGACATTAAAAATAGTATTTTATATACTATTTACATGACAATGCATGAATGCTAAAATGCATGAATTAAGGATATTTACATGCATTTACTAGAATTTTAAGGTCAAAATGATAGAATTAAGGTGATGAAATGGACATTCATCACCAAGCGATACCTATTTATGTCTCAATGAAAGTATGATACTATTTTCTCCAAGAGACATGGATGCTAGGATCTACACCCGCACATATACCTATGGATCCTAAGGCACGCACATTATGGATCCTAAGGCGCGCACAATACATGCGATTAGCGGCAAATTATTGTATCGAGCCATTATATGACCAGATATATCTCTTGTAGTCGGTAAACTAAGGCAGTTCATGGACTCTCCTGATTTAGGTCACTTCAACACATGCATAATGGTCTTAAGATACATTGAGTCTTTATCCAGGAAAGGGTCTAATGTTTACCAATGCGACACCTTCCATCTTATAGCATATTCTAATGCATATTACAGAGGATGCATGATAGAGAAAAAAAATCTACTACTAGTTTCTGCATGTACCTTTCAGGAAACTTGGTAACTTGGAGAAGGAAGAAACATGTTGTTGTTAGTGCTATTAGCGAATACAAAGCTGTGGACCATGCAACTACAAACTAGCATTTATTCAAATAATACTCAAGGATGTACATATTATTTTTTTTTTTTGAGGCCAAAAAAGGGGGAAACACTCGTAGGTGTCCACCCCAAAATTTTATTTAAAAAACCCTAAATATTACAACAACCAGGACTCGAGCGAAGACCTGGAGAGACGCACAACATTCTCTACATAAAACCTCTCAGAACGAAAAATAACACCATTCCTAGCCAGCCAAGTAGCCCAAATGCCTGCGACAGGCAGCAGCACCTCCGATGACGGTCGGCCCCTGGATTTGAAAAGAGATTCCCAGAAAGCCTGGAGATGACGAAGATCTACCCATGAGGCGTCCAAGATCTGCCACAGCTCTCTAGTCTTCTCGCACCTCAGGAACAGATGCTCATCAGATTCAATGCCCACTCCGCATAACACGCACACGATGTCCTCAGAACGCAGGAGGCGCGCCCGCCTCTCCTTCGTCAAGAGCTTCCCATGACGCAGCAACCAAAGAAACACCCTAATGCGGGAGGGGATTTTCAACATGCCAATCCACTTGCAGTCCCTGGCAACCGCATCCTGAGAAGCCTCCACAGGTTCCATCAAAGACGCGTAAGCCTTTCTCACGGAGAAGGTGCCGTCAGACCAGCCCCAATGATCACATCCCGACCCGGGAGCCGCGAGCCCCCCAAGTGCCGACATCAACCCCTGAAGCTCCTGAGCACGACCAACCGAAAGGGAACCAGAAAAGGTGGGTCGCCACACCCCCTCCACCCAAACATCCGCCACCAAAGCCTCCCTATTCTCCGCCGACGCGAAAAGACGAGGGAAACGGGAAGAGAGGGGACCATCTCTCGACCAGGAATCAGTCCAGAAGCGAAAGCCGGTGCCGCTGCCCAAACGAGGTTGGGAGAGACGAGCAAAAGTCGGGAGGAGCGACCTAAGACCTTTCCAGAGAGCAGTCCCAAACCTCACGTTCCTCAACATCGTCACCTCACGCCTGTTGATCCCATAGATCGCCCGCAGCAGGTTGCAACAGCTGTCCTCGCTCTCACCCCACAGCCTCGTTGCCCACTTCAAAAGGAACGCCTGGTTCATGAGCTCAAGTCGGGGAACGCCCAATCCCCCCTTCCCAACAGGTAAAGTTACCGTCTCCCAGCTGACAAGGTGAAAGCCACGCCCCCTCTCCTCAGAACCCCTCCAAAAGAACCTTCTCATTGTCTTCTCCAGACGGTTGCAAATAGTCTTCGGAAGCATCCTCGTAGACATGAAGAAAATCGGTATCGCAGCCAGAACCGCTTTCACAAGCGTCAAGCGACCCCCCCTAGAAAGAAGAGCACCCTTCCATCCCGCCAGCCTCCGCTCAACCTTCTCAACCACCGGCAGCCAATCCGAAAGAGAGAGTCTGCCCGCCCCCAACGGCAGACCCAGGTATCTTATGGGGCCCGAACTACAAGCACACCCCAACACCTCAGAGCATTCACGGCTCTCAACCTCGGACATACCAAAAGGAATCATACAGGACTTGTCCCGGTTCAGGCGTAACCCCGAGAGCTCCCCAAATATCTCCACCACTAACAACATACCCCTCGCCTCATCAGTGCCACCCTCAATGAAGAAAATCGTATCATCCGCATACTGGAGGACAGGGATGTACATATTATTCTCAACAACATCACGAAGCTTAGATGCAATAATCGAGTGGCAATGCATAGCCAACAACTCCATGTTTCACGAACTTACCAAACATATGCACATATATATGATATTGATGGAATGACACGAGTTCATGAGTTGAGAACTTTTCGCTCGAGCTTGGATAGTAAATAATGAAATTTCACTTTGTTGGTTCGAACATGCCTCATCAGCTTAATCGATCTTATCTTACAAGCTCTCATCCACAGTAAAGTAGGTCTATAACACCGATAATTTAAAGACCATTGCTAATAACATATTCATTACGGAAACTCAAAAAAAAATAATTCTCTGTTGTTTTTCTCCGATTCTATCTTCTAATCACTGTAAAAGTAAACAATGACTAGTATAAATTTTATAGTGGAACAATATTAATCATTGTCATATGAACCATTTCTATCAATATAGCAACGAATATGACATTCTTTATTTTAAAAAATAATAACTATTTTACAACAAATTATAATTTGTTGTTATACACTTAACATCGGATAATTGGATAATAGGTTTAAAGATATTCATTGCTATAGGCCAACCTTAACAGGTCAAGCCAAGCTCGTCAAACTCGAGCTTCCTTGACATCCCTAAACATACACACAAACCATAGAAATTTGGTCTGAACGACAGGGAGCGGATCGTCTGCTGTGATTGACAATTATAGCAGGTGTTGTAATCAAGACGGTCCGTTGGATGAGAAGTGGACGATCCTTTCTATGAACAACAACGCTATCCCAGTTCATACGCAGTGAGAAAGAAGAGAAAGAAGAGAAGAATACGGCTATAGCTTGAAAGCGAAAGGAAATGCCTGGAAGGCCACAATAACCAATCATTTGAGTGGACGTATACGTATTCCACCAAAAAGAGGTGCGAGGGTCACTGTCCAGTCCACTCTGCAAAGCAAACACCAGATAATATAATGTTCTTCGTGCATGCATGCAAAGATTGCAAAAAGCTCTCCAGTTGGGTCAGAGGGGCCATGGAGAGATGAAAGATTCGTTATGGGACAAACAGCAATGCAATCATGTGTCCATGCAATACCCGAATGACCGATTCCGCGGAGAGAGAGAGAGAGAGAGAGAGAGAGAGAGAGAGAGAGAGAAAGAGAGAGATGAAGAGCAGCAGCACATACAGAAAGCTCTTACCTCCGATGCTTCAGTGCAGGTCGCATGCATGATATCGCTCACCGTCTTCTTGCGAGATCGATCAGGCCGCGTTGATATCACGCTGACGTTATGCTGATACTGTTTTATTAGTCTCACCAGAATCAGCAGTACTGGAAGAATACATATACAATACAAGTTCTCGTATATATACTTGATTGGGAGAATATATATATGTAAAGCAAACCATCATCTTAGGGAGATAAGATGCCATTTGTTGAGCACTTGGAACGGCTCCCATCGCTGGGATCCCATCTGTAACTGTTCAAGCATAATCACCGACGGAATCAAGGAACTATAAGCATAAATCCTGAAAAAAGGAAGCATATAGAGAGGTATGCACTGTATGTTCCACACCACTTGTTTGACCCCTCTCCATTCCATAAGGCCTAAAGCAGTTGTAATTAACATATATAAGTGTATCTTATTTAGAGCTTTGCAATAGTAGCGTCAACTTGACTGTCAAAGGAGAGATGTAGAAGAGCGAGAGGATCATGTACCATCCCTGCTGCAACGCATGGGATGCGTTGGATGAGGAATGGACGATCTGGATGAGGGGTCGACTATCCCCCCCCCCCCTCATCCGGCTCGTTCATTCCTCATCCAATGCGATCCCTGCGTTACAACAGGAGATGCTACAACAGACGATCCACTTCCATGTAGAAGGGCCTATCACAGAGTGGATACTCTGTTGTTACAACCGGTGCTGTAATGCAGGGGAGCCGCTGGATCATCCTCCCCCGACCCCTTCCAATGGTCGTCCCATGGCGATCCGACAGCTCTTCTATGTTACAACACTTGCTGTAACAACGACAGATCAGCCTCCAAGCTTATCAGGGTATTGAATTGTGATCAGTGGAGCTGCTCAAAGAGGTATTGACTTGTTGCAATCATGGAAGGTCGTATCGATATCCATATCGTATAGATACGACATTTCGACGATATATCGACGATATATCACCAAAATATCGGCCATATCGACGAGCCTTTGTGAAGAAAATGCCTGAAAACCGGGATATATCGCCATATCGGTCCCATGTTGATATCGATATATCGGCGATATATCTCCGATATTTCCTTCCATGGTTGCAATATATATATCTTTGCAATTAACTTGATTCTAAACTATCCACCTTGATAATTTCCCATAACCCTCCTTATAACCCTAAACCTAGCATTGCGGTATAAAAGTGTCCTTCGGGACAACTACTCATTGTGCTAAAAACCTAGTACTTCATAACATAGTCGCATCATCAAACCATTTTGATTTTTTTGTTTTGTGATTGTATCTTTTTTCTTGTGTGTTATTATTTAGTTCACGTTTAACACATTGTTAGCTTTTTTGTGTGTTAATTATTATTTAGTTCACGTTTAACACATTGTTAGCTTGCTTAGCCCTTATGTCTCTTTCTGGTTAATGAGTTATTAACTTGCACAAAAAGGCGATAAATGGATAATTACAACTGTTGTCATTGGACTATTCAACATAAAAGGAAAAATCAATCAGGCTCATTAGCTAATATAGCTAGCAAGATCTAGATAAAAACAACCTAGGTTAGATAGTGAAAGCATAGTGGGAGATTAGGTGACGAACGTGCGAGATTACGACGTATTTGTAGGTATATGGCCATGGTTTGATTTATGGAGCTTCCTTAGAGCTCAAGTATTGGCAAACCTGCCTATATTGCCCACCCATGAAGACCAAATGCATCTTTCTTTTATTGATTGGAGGGTCCATCCTGCCTAAAGCACCCAAAAATGCTTCCTTTTTCTCTCTTCCATCTTCGTGATTCTTTTTACAGTTGTTCTTCCTAATTTGATGCCCCTGCAAAACATTTGATATATTTGTATCTACCTTCCAATAGACGTTTGTAAACATTACGTATGTGTCCTACTAGTTTGACATCAAAGTTTGATGCATTTTATATGAAGCATAACATTTAGATATAAAACATACCATTCTAAGCCAGCTCACACACTCCTAAATTTATCGCCCAATTAATCCTAATCAATTCATCAGCCGACAATCACTACATGTCTTTGCGGAGGTACAATCACTACGTGTCTTTGTGGAGCTACCCTCACTACGACAAATTTGACCTAATGCAATGGAAATTTTTTATTCATAGTCAAATCATCATTAGTTAGATGTATAATAATGAATTTTATCCGTTACACTACAAGAAAATTGACCTAAGATAATGAATAATTTAATATCCGTTGCCATATCTTCCATAGTTAAATATATAACAACGAATATTATTCGTTGCTTGCTTCTTTAAATTCGCAACGAATAATGGTATTCGTTGCTACATTTTCGCAACGAATCATATAACAATGATTATTTGTTGAATTTTTCTTCTAATCGTTGTTAAATCTGACAACGATTAGTATGAATTTTAACGAATAATTCAACGGAGAAATCGTTGTTATATGGACCTTTAACAACGAATATGACATTCGTTGTTAATTACAAATATAAAATATGATTTGGCAACGAATAATATTCGTTGTTAAATCTTTAACATCGAAAAATGTGCCAACAAATATTCAAAATATTCGTTGCCTTAGGTACAGTTTCTTGTAGTGTTACTTCATTCTTTGATCCAAAGAATATCATATTCCTTCCTATATTGCTGGCAATAAATCATATATCAATGATTATCTATTGATTTTTTCTTCTAATTATTAAATTTAACAATAATTAATCGAATTTTAATGAATAAGTCAATAGATAAATCGCTGCTATATTAACATTTAACAACGAATATTACATTCTTGGCTAATTTCAAGAAGAAAAGTTTACTTTGCAACAAATAATATTCATTGGTATATATTTAACATCAAAATATATGACAATGAATATTCAAATTATCTGTTGTCTTGGGTTAATTTTCTAGTAGTAAAAAATATAAAAATGAGTTTTTTTTCTAAATATCAAATATTTGTTTGGTGCATGTAAAAACTCAATTCTTCCTGGTTACAAGTAGTTGCTTACAAAAAAATATTTTCATAGTTGTACTTGGACTTTTGGAGGGCCTAAATAAGGAATCCTTTTTTAGTGATAGAAGTAAGTGTAGGGAAAGGGATCTTCTTTGAGGAGCTCCTTCAAAGAAGAACACATGTGGAGTCACATCACAATCCCTACCTATAAATTCCCCCATCTCTTTGCATCCTCCCAAACACAAACTCTTCCTCTTCTGGCCGCTAACATTATTTGACAACTTAAAGAAAAGGGCTTTCTTTGTGCTCTCCATATTCCCATGGGTGGGAGTTTGAAGTACATGTGGTCTTGGTTAGGTATTGGCCATGACTACAAGAACAGGAAGCAACTCCAAACAATGGATCTCAAGGTGAGGATGGATTGTGATGGCTGCGAGCTCAAGGTGAGGAATGCCCTCGCTTCCCTCAGAGGTACGCACACTCACATTCCCTAAGTAGCATTTTCCTGATCAATGCTTTTGGATTTTGTCTCATACACTATGGTAGAACATTACTTCTAAACATTTATATCCGTATATGTATTCGTTTTTGTTCGTTTTCTAGGGGTACAATCGGTGGAAATAAACAGAAAGCAACAGAGGGTGACCGTGACCGGATACGTGGACCAGAACAAGGTGCTAAAGAGGGCGAAGTCCACGGGGAAGAGAGTGGAAATATGGCCTTATGTACCTTACAACATTGTAAGCCATCCATATGCCACGCAAGTCTACGACAAGAAGGCACCGCCTGGGTACGTTAGGAACGTGGAGACGGTCATGGTTTTCAGCCATGAGCCTAGGCAAGGGGATGAGCTTGCCAACTTGTTCAATGATGACAACCCCAATGCTTGTTCCATAATGTGAAGTGAATACCTATTTCATATCAATAATGGTGTTGGTATTGAGGTTGTTGGTTTTTACTTAGAGAGTGAGATGGTGTCTCCTATAAATGCCATGGGAATATAATCTTGGGTTTGACTTGGATATTTGTAGTTGCCTTTAACTTATTGTCCCAAAAGGCATATGCTTGTTGATAAAGATTTTGAAGCAATAATTTGTAACCCTTGAAAAGATGGTGCCTACTTCATGATCTAATAAAGTAATTTATTCAAGAGTCTCGAGCTTTTGTTACCATTTTAGTACGGCCATTAAAGTCTCAATGGTATCAATAAAGACCCTTCATCTTTGTTAATGTGAATAGCTTGCATACTATGAATAAATTATAGCAAACATAAGATAATTAAAATCTGCATCGGAGGCACCTAGAAAATAGCTTAAAAAATATTTCCAAAGGGAAAAAAATACTACAAGAAAAATGAGTTGTAGTCATAGAATGTAGATACGAAAACTTGTGTTCACGATAATTACATGACCATTAGTTTCTCGTGGCTACAATTCCGTGGTCAAAGTATTCAAAGATATAAGGAGAACATTTATGCAAGAATTGTGGTCACAACAACTTCCGTGTTTACTTGTAGTGGCCACGACATATTCATGGTTAGAGAACTCTCACGATGAAACTTGTAGGTACAACTACTGGCCACAACGTGTTATGGCTAGAGCCCAATTCTGTGTCCACGAGCCCCACACCCGTAAGCATAGTTCTGTAGCCACAACTTGTTTTCCTTGTAGTGAAAACTTAGAGTTGCCTATGCGTTGAAGGAATCAAGATGAATATATGGTAAATGAACATGGAAATATCGAGCTTCTCTTCGCACACAAATCAAGCTAATTAGGGTTATTAGAGAGAGCCATGACAATTAAAGAGGTACAAGAAAAAGCCTGATGTAGAATTGAAGTACACTGATGCCCATCCTGTAGAAGCAGGTACATGATCCCAATTACTTTATGGCAACTATTACTGTGAACTGGTAGAGATGGGAGACACATAAATACTTGTGCATTTGGTAAGATGGGCCCAAGAATAGCAGTTGCTGGCATCTAAGATCAGGACAACGAGTACCTACTACTTATTTTATGTAATGATATCAACCTCATGTAGCAATATCATAATTTATTCTTATATTTAATGGACATTCAGATCACTTGTTCATGTATAGCCACTTTGAAACCAACATTTAATGCAATCAAATGTAACCCTTGTTGATGAGAACTCGAAAGATGCTTGTAGCATTTATCTAGTCTAAAAATAGGTCCTAAATGAATAAAAAATGAATTAAATTAAAAGCTATTTTTATTGTATTTTGGCTCTTATTTCCCCCTACTTTATTCCTTGTCGACCTAATCATCGAGATGCCTAGGTCTCGGGGTTTTGGGTCATAAAATATTTGCAATATTTTATTTTTCTTTTCTTTTCTTTATTCTATAATTTTAGCTTTAAAAATAGTATTTTATACATTATTTACACAATAATGCATGAATGATAAAATGCCTAAATTAACGATATTTACACGCATTTACTAGGGTTTTAAAGCCAAAGTAATAGAATAAAGATGATGAAACGGAGATTCATCAGTCAACAACTACTTTGTTATAAAAATCAAAGATTGATCCAATAATGATTTATTTTCTATTATATAAATTAATATAATCATTTTATTTGTTGAATATAATTTCATAGATTTATTAGCAATATACATGGAGCAACAAATTGTTTTATTCTGATATCATTCACGAATCGCTAAAGAAATATCACTAATATGAAATTACCAAAAGATAAGAATTTGTCCAATATTAACCAAAAATTATTTTTGAAAATGAAAATAAGAGCATATAACATTGTTTTGGAATGGTAGGTAGTGAGAGATTTTTCTCGGAAGGGGCATTGCCCACACCGTATTGCCCACTCAAGGCATGGCAGCGAACTTTTTCCCGATCAAGGCATCAATCGGCAAATGGTTCGTCGATCGACGAACCGTTCGCCGATCAACCCCAAATTCTTGGTTATTTGCTAATCATATCTGCTAATCATGTAATTTTAGATAGTAATGAATTCGGCAAACCATTCGTCGATCGACGAATGGTTTGCGGATTGGCGCGTTTGTATTACATATATTAATCTATGTTAGGTATATTATTCAATTTTCAATTTTTTCTTAAATATTAAATAAAAAGATATTAATATGTTAATACATACTATCATTTATATAAATATATTATGTATATTATTAAGAGGGGTAAAATGAATAAAATAGAAATATATTATGTATATTGACCACCTACATTAGTTCGTCATCACATGCCAACTTCATATGAGTATGAAGAAAATCTATCGTTCAACAACTCCACTTCACATTACAATTTAAGAATCCATTGTTACAAATGCGAAATAAAAATATCAAATCTAGCACTACACACTACAACAAAATTGAGCTATAGTGACAGTTTTGAAAAAATCCGTCACTAAATTAGTCGTTGTTAAATATATAATGACGATATTATTCGTTGCGAAATGAGTTTTCGTACTCAAAATTAGCAACGAATATCATATTTGTCATTATATCATTAATAAGGGTCCACATAGAGACGCTTATCCGTTGTTACTTTTCAAAATATCAACTAATCGTCGCTATTTTTTAGTTCAAAATTTAACGACGATTAAATAAAATTTTGAAAAATAGTAACGAATAAGCGCCGCTATGCGGACGTTGCTAACGATATAACGACAGATATGATATTCGTTGCTAATTTTGAGTACGAAAACTCATTTCGCAACAAATAATATCGTCATTATATATTTGACAATGGCTAATTTAATGACAGATTTTTTCAAAACCGTCACTACAGCTCAATTTTTTTGTAGTGACATAAGATAAACATGACTTAAAAAAGTACATTACATCAATGCTATAATTAATCATCTTCTCGAACAGACTCGTCCTCAAAGTACGCTTAGACGTACGTACTTCAATGCAATTGTATAATGCAAATATGCTAAGTTAGCGAACAGATCCTCCTCGTCGTCGTACACGTTCGTAAGCGGGGAGGTCTTCCTTTGAGAACTCTCAACCATAGTTGGAGGCATTGACTGTAGAGAGTAGTCGGTGAATAGAGAGTCTACCGATTGAAACGGTTGAGGTAACGATATATCCTGTAATGGATACTCTGTAGGAGCATTTGATAGGTTGTGAGGACCAGGTTCCATCTCTGAGTTGTGGGGAGTACCCTCTCGTGGGATTGCAGAAGCTCCACCTTGCAGTGGCTGCGGTGAAGCAAGTGGAGTCTGATGTGATGCATTCACTCTAGGCGGTGAACGTACCGCTAGGAATCTGTTGACCGGAAGACGTACCGACTTACACATTGTGAATCTAGTTTTCACCATAACCTACAATAACACAATATCATTAGAAATTTAATAAAATAGAATTATCCTACGTTAGTAAAGAATTGCACCCAATATGAAAATAAAATATAACAACATGACATACTACTTACGGATTTGCGACACACCAATAAGTTGCATTTAAGTGGTGATGGAAGCGTAAAATAACCCATGGTAAGACATGTTCCAAGTATCTGGATCTTACTAATTTTATACCATTTGTTTTTAATATGGAAGGATGCTTGACATTACACCAAATTCAACGTGAACAGTCATACTGTCATTATTCTACTAAATAAAAAGAGATTGTTGATACTCATTATGACTTAAAAATTCTACACGCCTGTCGTAAGATCGATTATACATTAGCCCTACGGCCCTGACTACCAACACCGGTACCACCCCCACTCTCTTCAGTTGATTCTCGTGGTGGTTGTGGTGGCGTGTCCCTTACTTATTAATTACAAATTGTCAATTAATAATTAGTGATTCCTATTAATAAGTAATATTTATTTATAATTAATAATTAATAATTAATAATTATTTACAAATTATTAACTTACTATTTAATAATTAACAATTTAGTATTATTAATTATTAATTATTTACTAATCGTTAATTACTAATTACTAATTAATAATTACTAAGTATTAATCATTAATAATTAATTACAAAAATTAATTAATGATTAATAATTAACACATAATAATTAATAATTAATAATTAATTACTACTAATTATTAATTATTTAGTAATTATTGATTAGTACTACTTATTAATTACTTACTAATTATTAATTACTACTTAATAATTAGTGATTACTAAATATTAATTAGGGTTTTTTATCATTTGTGCCCCTCTGAGATATTGCAATTTCAGTTATGTCCCTATCATTTTGGTAATATCAGTTGTGCCCCTCACTTCTTTCTCCGTTATCACTTGTGCCTTTCTGTCAGATTGACCGTCAAAAAATTAAAACAACCATGGTTTATTCAAACCATGGTGTAGTTAAGAAGGGTAATATGGTCAGAATAAAATCAGAGGATAACTGATTTTATTCCTCCTCCCCAGCCACCCCAGCTCCACCACCTCGGATCGCCCTCCGCCCCCGCTTATACCTGCTCCTCCACCCTTGAACCTATTGCTCCTCTCGTCGTCGCAGCTTGGAGGGGTGGTCGGTGGAGGAACCACCTTCTCCTCCGCCATAGATGTCGCCCGCTGGAGGGGAAGGTCCCCCGAGTCGACCCCCTTCTCTGCCCCCGTGTCTTCCCCCTCCTCCACCCCCAATCTCCCCCTCCGCCCCCAACCTCCTCTTCCGCCCCCTCCTCCTCCCACTCCCCCTCTGTCCTAGCCTCATTCTTCGCCCCCCTCTCCTCGCCCTCCATCCCCTTATTGTGACATCTTCTACCTCTATACGCCCCTAAGCCTGGAGTCGTGGATCTGGAGCTGTAAGAAAAGAAAGGGAGGTTCTTGTGCCCTAGCCGCACAACAGAAACCCACCTGAGCCATGCTTGGAGCCACCATGTGCCCCGCAATCCCCCACATCCCCGCAGATCTCGGCGAGCATGTTGTCTCCCCCTATGGGGGGTGCGGGACAGGGGCCGGGGGAGGGGGGTTGGGTACGGGAAGCTCGGAGCAGGGGCGGGCTTGAGGACAGGTGGAGGCACGGGGGCGACAGGGGGTGTGGGAAGCTCGGGACAGGGGCGGGGGGCGGGGGCGGAGGAGGGGGCAGGTTGGGGCGGAGGAAGAGGGCGGGCCGGGGGTGGGGGAGGAGTTCCGGGCAGAGAGGGAGGAGGAGGAGGTTGGAGGAGGAGGAAGAGGATGGGGGAAGAGGAGGAAGAAGAAGAGGATGAGGAAGAGGGTGTCCAATGACCATTTAACCCTTTTTTTAAAATTAATTCCGCTTATGTCCTCAAAGTTAACGTCCGTTTGCACTGTGGATGGACGGTCACTAACCCGAGGGGCACAAGTTGATAGATTAGCAAGAAGTGAGGGCACAACTGATATTACTAAAAAGATAGGGGCATAACTGAAATTGCGATATCTCGGAGGGGCACAAGTGATAAAAACCCCTATTAATTATTTACTAATTATTAATTTACTATTTAATATTTAATAATTAGTAATTATAAATTACAAATTATTAATTACTAGTTACATTATTTAACTATATTTTTACGTGGTTTACATAAATAAGAATTAATAATCAATAACTATTACTTATTAGCTATTAATTATTAATTTTCCTATTTTTTAGGGATTTTTACCCGGTAGACCCTATAAACTTTTTCAATTACCTCTACGACCTTTGAAACAATCTAATTCCTTCCTCGACCCCGTAAACTTACTAACCATTACCCGACAGACCCTGTGGTTAACCTCCATCCATTTATCCGTTAAATATAACCAAATTCTATTAAAAAGAGGTGCACATTGCCCTCATTTTTAACAAATTTACAAAATGTGCCCGCTCCCACTTCCCCCACCCTCCTCACACGATCAAATCTCCCTAACCATTCGTCAGCAAACCCACCCCCACCCTCCCGTCGCCGGCCGGAGGCCGAACCCCATCCCCTACGAGCAGAGGTCAGACTCCCTCCCCCCCACCATGCGCTGCCCGGAGTCAACCCCCTTCCTCGCAAGCAAAGGTTGGACCCCTCCCCCACGCGTTGCCCATAGTCGACCCCCTTGCTGCGTGCAGAGGTCTACCCCCTCCCCTATGCGTTGTGCCTGAAGGCTGACCCCCCTTCTCCCGCGAGCAGAGGCCAGTACGATCTTCCCCGCGAGCCACCCGGAGAAGATGCGATTGTTGCCGATAATAATAGTGGCCATATAATAGAGCCCTAATGAGAATAAAGAAGATAAGGTCATACAAGTTGAAACAATGATGATTTCTTGTGAAAGACCATCATGCTGAACCAGAGAATGTGCTACCAGTGAATATACCAATTACATCTACACAGCTATCTGATGACAAGAAACTGCTCAGAGGTATGTCCAGTCCTGGTTTTTGTTTTCTATTACCACCCAGGATTAATAATGAAAAACCCTGCAGATATCTCCCAAGCAATTGGAGTGGCAGAAGGAACCATCAGGAACTCCTACAAGGATCTCTACCCATATGCCTCATGGTTGATTCCAACCACTTTCGCAAAGGAAGAAGACCTTAGGAACCTCTGCACCCCATAATTGATGCACTGGATGCTCAGAAATCGTGGTTCTGAGTGAAGTGGATTGAAGCTTTACGGAGCTGCTACTGATCAAACTAAAACCGATAAGGAGTATTCTCACAGTAGGATCGAATTCGAAACTCTGACTGTGTTCCTGATCCTTCGATTCATGGCGTAGGAGAAGATGAGCCACATGGGCACAAACATCATCCACACCTTGATGTTCATGTCGAGCAAGATGAGGGTGATGGTGGCGTACATGAACTCAAAGTGGATGAGTGTGGCCAAGGGGAATAAGGGCTCCATCATCGGCTCCAAGACGTTGCCGTGGCTATCAATGGGGTGGGGAGGAAATCCAACCGTTGGATTTCACGTGGTTTAATTAACTCATTTTTAACCCAATCAAGGTATCTAAGATGTGTCAATTTAACGGCAGAGTTCCTGGGGTAAGAAGGAGCAAGTTTATGGGGTTAAAGGGGGAATTAGGTTGTTCAAATGTCGTAGAGGTAATTGGAAAAGTTTATAGGGTCTGCCGGGTAAAAATCCATTTTTTTAAGTTAAAGGTAATTATTTCTTATATTTCATTGTGATAGCATCATAAGTATCCAAATATATGTAAATAAATAAAAAAGTTTGTTTAAATATGTATAAAAACATACAAACCAACTAAGTCCAACTAAAATCAACCGGTCATCCATTATCGATTAATCATTCTGGTGCACATTCAAACAACTAAATGATGTGCGATAAGAAATATGTCCGTTACACATTCATATTATAAATGAGAAGAACTATGGATTTAGTAAAACAATCCAGTGCACACTCATAATATAAAAAATGAGTGGTATAGTTCATATTGCAAAGGTTAAGAAGATTATAAATGAAAGTATGGGTTTGGCTTTTCCTATTTAACATAGAGGACTAATTTTTTTCTCCAAACAAATATTATTAATATTTATTTAAATTACACAATTAAAAAATTATGTGAAAATTAAATCATACCTCAAGTGGGGAAAAAGATCCTTGGAATGCAAGAGGGGGGAGGAGGAAGCTTGGAATGCAAGAGGAGGGAAGAGAGCTGAAGGTGTGGAGAATGAAGGGGAGGAGCTGGGTTTTATAGGCGGAACCAGGCGTCGAACGGTTCATCCATCGACGAACCGTTCGTCGACTCACACCCTTCCGGGAATCCCGAACACGCGACCTCTCCTTGGGAGGGAGCGTCTCCTCGGGCAGAGGCGCGTGCCTCAAGAAGGGGTGTTGAACGTGTCGTGTAGTGCATTGATCAACGAACGATTCACCGATCGACGAACCATTTGCTGATTGATGCCCTGACTGGGAAAAAGTTTGTTGTCATGCCCTGAGCGAGAAATAGGGTGGGGGCAATGCCTCTTTTGGGAAAAATCTCCCCTCCTGAGGCGAGGTAGCGTGCCCGAGATTCCCAGAAGGGTGTCAATCGACGAGCGGTTCGCTGATTGACGAACCATTCGACGCTTGATTCCGCCTATAAAACCCAGCCTCCTCCCCTTCATTCTCAACACCTTCAATTCTCTTCCCACCTCTTACATTCCAAGAATCCTCCTCCCCCCTCTTGCATTCCAAAGATCTTCTTGCCACTTGAGGTATGTTTTAATTTTCACATATTTTTTTAATTGTGCAATTTAAATAATATTAGTAAAATTTGTTTGGAGAAAAAATATTTAGTCCCTTTATGTTAAATAGGAAAAGCCAAACACATACTTTCATTTATTATCTTCTTAACCTTTGCAATATAAATTATACCCTTCCTTTTTTTAAATATGAGTATGCACTGGATTTTTTACCAAATTCATAGTCCTTCTCATTTATAATATGAATGTACACCAGACTTATTTCTTATCGTACATCATTTAGTTATTTGAATGCGCACAGGAATGATTATTCGATAATGAATAACCAGTTGATTTTAGTTGGACTTAGTTGATTTGTATGTTTTTATACTTATTTAAATAAACTTTTTTATTTATTTAAATAGATTTGAATACTTATGATACTATCACAATGAAATATAAGGAATAATTACCTTTAACTTTTAAAAAATTAGGAAAATTAGTAATTAATAATTAATAAGTAATAATTATTAATCATTAATTATTATTTACGTCAATCGTGTAAGAGTATAATGAAATAATGTAATTAGTAAATAATAATACATAATTAATAATTACTAATTATTAAATATTAAATAGTAAACTAATAATTAATAAATAATTAATATTTAGTAATCATTAATTATTAAGTAGTATTTAATAATTAGTAAGAATTAATAAGTAGTAGTAACTAATAATTAGTAACTAATTAATAATTAGTAGTAATTAATTATTAATCATTAATTATTAAATACTTATTAGTAATTAATTTTTTGTGATTAATAATTACTAATTATTAATTAGTAATTAGTAATTAATTATTAATAAATAATTAATCAATAGTAATTAATAATAGTTAATTACTAATTATTAAATAGAAAATTAACAATTTGTAAATAATTATTAATTATAAATTATAAATAAAAAAATATTAATTACTAATTATTAGTTAACAATTAATAATTAATAAGTGAGGGACACACCACCACAGCTACCGCGAGAATCAACTGAAAAGAGTGCGGGTGGTACCGGTGTTGGTAGTCGGGACCGTAGGGCTAATGTATCATCGATCTTATGGACGGGCACGTAGAATTTTTAATTCATAAAGATTTTTATCAACAATTTTTTTATTTAGTAGAATAATGATTGTTTACGTTGATTTTGGTATAATGTCAAGCATCCATACATATTAAAAATAAATGATATAAAATTAGTAAGATCCAGATACTTGGAACATGTCTTACCATGGGTCATTTTACGCTTCCATCACCACTCAAATGTAATTTATTGGCGTGTCGCAAATCCGTAAGTATTATATCATGTTGTTACATTTTATTTTCATATCGGGTGCAATTCTTTACTAACTTAGGATAATTTTATTTTATTACATTTCTAATGGTATTGTATTATTGTAGGTTATGGCGAAAACTAGATTCATAGCGCGTAAGTCGGTACGTCTTCCGGCCAACAGATTCTTAGCGGTTCGTTCACCGCCTAGAGAAAAAGCATCACATCATACTCCACTTGCTTCACCACAACCACCGTAAGGTTGGAGCTTCTACAGTCCCACGAGAGGGTATTCCCCACAACTCAGAGATGAGACCTGATCCTCACATCCTATCAGATGCTCCTACAAAGTATCCATTACAGGATATATCGTTACCTCAGCTGCTTCAATCGGTAAACTCTCTGTACACCGACTACTCTCCGCATTCAATGCCTCCACCTATGGTTGAGGGTTCTCAGAGCGAGATCTCCCTGCTCACAAATGTGTACGACAAGGAGGATCTGTTCGTTGACTTAGCAGATTTGCATTATACAATTACATTGAAGTACACGCGTCTGAGCGTACTTCGAGGACAGCGAGTCCGCTCGAGGAGATGATTAACAACAATTACGTATTGTACTTTTTTAAGTCATGTTTATCTAATGTAGTGCTAGATATGATCTTTTTATTTCGCATTTGTAACAATGGATTCTTGTAATGTGAAGTGGAGTTGTTGAAAGGTAGATTGTCTTCGTAATCCCGTGGAGTTGGCATGTAATGATGAACTAATGTAGGTGGTCAATATATATAATATATTTCTATTTTATTCATTTTGCTCCTCTTAATAATATAAATAATATATTTATATAAAATGATAGCATGTGTTAACATATTAATATCTTTTTATTTAATATTTAAGAAAAAATTGAAAATGGAATAATATACCTAACATAGATTAATATATGCAATACAAATGCGCCAATCCGCAAACCATTCGCCGATCAGCGAATGTTTTGCCGAATTCATTACTATCAAATTATTACATGATTAGCAAGTATGATTAGCAGATAATAGGAATTTGGGGTTGATCGGCGAATTGTTTTGCTGATTGATGCCCTGACCGGGAAAAGTTTGTTGCCATGCCCTGAGCGAGCAATACGGTGGGGGCAATGCCCCTTTCGGGAAAAATCTCCCCTCCTGAGGCGAGGTAATGTGCCCGAGATTTCCGGAAGGGTGTCAATCGGTGAACAGTTCGCTGATCGACAAGCCGTTCGACGCCCGATTCCGCCTATAAAACCCAGTCTCCTCCCCTTCATTCTCCACACCTTCAACTCTCTTCCCCCCTCTTACATTCCACGCATCCTCCTCCCCCCTCTTGCATTCCAAATATCTTCTTGCCACTTGATGTATGGTTTAATTTTCACACAATTTTTCTTAATTGTGCAATTTATATAATATTAGTAAAATTTGTTTGAAGAAAAAAATATTTAGTCCCTTTATGTTAAATAGGAAAATCTAAACCCATACTCTCATATATGCTCTTCTTGCAAAATAAATTATACCCTTCCTTTTTTAAAAATATGAGCGTGTATTGGATTTTTTTACCAAATTCATAGTCCTTCTCATTTATAATATGAATGTGCACCATACTTATTTCTTATCATACATCATTTAGTTGTTTCAATGTGCACAGGAATGATTAATCGATAATGGATGGCCAGTTGATTTTATTTGGACTTAGTTGATTTCTATGTTTTTATACTCATTTAAATAAATTTTTTTATGTATTTACATAGATTTGAATACTTATGACGCTATCACAATGAAATATAAGAAATAATTATCTTTAACTTCTCAAAAAAAATAGGAAAATTAGTGATTAATAATTAATAAGTAATAATTATTAATTATTAATTACTTAAATCGTGTAAGAGTATAATTAAATAATGTAATTCATAAAGAATAATATATGATTAATAATGACTAATTATTAAATATTATATAGTAAATTAATAATTAATAAATAAATAAATAATAATTAGTAATCACTAATTATTAAGTAGTAATTAATAATTAGAAAGTAATTAATATTAGTAAGAAATTAATAATTAGTAGTAATTAATTATTAATTATTATGTATTAATTATTAATTAGTACTTACTTATTAGTAATTAATTATTTGTGATTAATAATTAGTAATTATTAATTAGTAATTATCAATTAGTAAATAATTTAATAATAGTAAATTATTCATTATTAAATAACATATTAAAAATTTTTAAATAATTAATAATTATTAATAATTAATTATAAATAAATATTAATTACTAATAAGTAATTACCAATTATTCATTAATAATTAATAATTAATAAGTGAGGAACACAACACTACAGTCATCGCGAGAATCAACTGAAGAGAGAGAGGGTGGTATCAGTGTTGGTAGTCGGGACCTTATGAAGCTACTTTCATCATCTTTATTCTATCATTTTGGCCTTAAAAACCCTAGTAAATGCGTGTAAATAAGCTTAAATTAGGCATTTTAGCATCCATGCATCATTGTGTAAATATTGTACAAAATGCGGTTTTAAAGCCAAAATTATAGAATAAAGAAAAGAAAAGAAAAAGAATAAAATATTGTAAATATTTTATGACCCGAAACCCCGAGACCTAAGCATCTCGATGACTAGGTCGACAAGGAATAAGTAGGGGGAGATAATGGCCAAAATACAATAAAAATCACCTTTTATTTAATTCATTCTTTATTCATTTTGGGACCTATTTTTGGTTCCACTTTTTATACCTCAAATAAATAAACTTTGTACATGAAAGTTGCAGATAATTAAATAAATAAAAATACAAAATTGATTTCACACAAAAATAATGTACAGATTAAAAAGTTATGATCTGAATAAGATTCCAGAATTCCAACTTCCCAGACTTGTATCTTGCAAATAAAAACTCGAAATGTGCCAAACTCACCTTTAATTGTATATAGTGTAAAATAAACTACTTAATGAAGGCGGTTTCGTATTTTTCGGAGTTACGGTTTGAAAGTTGAGTTTTGGACCCCACTTGTATACTTGTACAGATTAAAATATTCTCTTTTTATTATTTATTCATATTTTTATATTTTTATAATTTTGTAAATATTATTTATAATAAATATGCACATTAAAATCAGAATAAAAACCTAAAGAAAATACAAAATAAAAATGCATGTACCTAGGTATAATACCTACAACTATACCTATATAATTAGGGTAAAATGTGTATGCCCCCTAGGGGGAGCTAACTTAGCCCCCCCCCCGCCCCTTTTTGACATTATTTTTTTATTTTTTTGAAATCTAAAACCGTGTAAATTCATTATTAAATCCCTATATTATGTCAGTCAAATTTCATGCAAAACAGAGACTCCTACGACCTCCATCCAAACGGGGTCGATTTAAAAAATCCTGTTACCGTTAAAAAAAATGACTGTCTGGATGGAGGCCGTAGGAGTCTCTGTTTCGCACGAAATTTGAATAGCATAATATAGGGATATAGTGATGAATATTCATGGAAGAAATTTTCAAAAAAAAAATAAAACAAGGAGAAAATGGGGTGGGGGTAGCTAAGTTAGCTACCCCCTGGGGGCAGCCCCATTTTACTCATATAATTAACATTTCTATTTTATTAAGTATACAAAACACTTCAGAAAAATAAAAATAAAATATATTTAAGTGTACTTTATAAATTTATTAAATTCACAAAATAAAAATAAAATATCAAAATACACAGATATGTATACATATAAAGGGTATAAAAGGAAACTTGTAATTAATACCTCTAAAAAATAAATAAAAATTATCATAAAATAATTTATAAAATAATAAATATTTTTATTTAAAAACCTAAAATTAATAAAATCGTTTACTATTTTTAAACGAATTTAGAAATCATTTTTTCCAGGATTTTCCTGGTTAGTCCACGTGGACCAACCAGGGGGCCTGGAGAGTTGACCTCGGGTCAACTCTCTGACCCGCCTCCTGTTGTGTGTCAGAAGTGGCTTTTTCTTGGTTTTCGCCAATTTTTGTAGGCCGCCTTACATCTTTTCATGATCGACTCTTCACGACTTTTTCTCCCCACTATAGCTCTTACATGCTTATGCATTACTTCGGGGATTCGATCAAAGATCCGCCCGTGATCACTCCTTGAACCTCGTGCCAGAGCCACTTCTTCAAAATACGTCCCTTCTCTTCCATTTCGTTTTTGAACCCTTTTTGCCCCCTTCTTCCGCCCTTCTTGCGTGTGCTGAGGTTAGAGGGAGGTGACAGCAACCTCACCTCGCCGTTAGGAGGAGCGGAGGAGCGACGGAGGCGCTTCCACCACCTTCGGCCACATTTGGCCGTCGAGGTCCATCTCAGGTGCACTACCTTTGAGATTCTGCTTTATCTCATTTTTTTGTGTTTTTTTCAGTTTGTGGTAGTCACAGGAACCATTTCCCATAGTCATTTCATCCCTCACTTGCTTAAGCGTCGTCCATCAAAACACCTCAACCGTTGCTCGTCGGCGTTCGCTCCGGCAAGCCTCAACCCCGTTCATTGTCCCACGTTCACGCCCCAAGAGCTCTCTGGAGCTCCGTGCTTTTTGCCTAACCGCTCCCCTGCAGGAAACACACGAAAGATGCGTCTTTGCAGGAGTTTTGAAGGTCGTGAAGGTTGCCCAGGCGCCGCGCGTCGCCGGACGTCCTCCGATAGTTTTGGCCTTTTTGTGGGGCTTCCTATCTGGGGGAGCACATCCGGAGCATGGATCAACCGTCGGCGAGCTTCTAGGTGCTAAGAGGGGAGAGCTGCATCAGAATCAAACTCGCCCAAGGGCAAGTTCATCGTGTTCCTCCAAGCACCTCGTGAGCCGTTGATCTTGGCCGAGTTCATCATGGAGCACAGACGGTGTCGGATCAAGCACACCAGCGCCGTCCGATCATCGTCTGCATTTTAATCTGGGCCACACGCATCGAAGGGGTATCGCAGGCCCATGCGTCGACACGTGTGTTAAGTGAGATCCCACAGCCGTCCGATCGCGCCTCTGGGTATCTTGCACGATACGCCCAACCACTTTTTGTATTTAAAAATCAACTTTTAAGTTTTCATTTGCAGTTCATTTTATTTTGTAATAATTGCTAAACCACCCCCCAAACTTCCCGTAAGTGCAGTTTAAACCATGGCCTCGTCACCTCACGTGTCTCGTGCACGGGAGAGCGGACATTTTGCCGCCAGGGGCCTGTTGACTTTTTGTATTTCTAAAAAAATCCATAAAGGATTTATTGTTGTATTACGTTTTTGGATTATTTGCATTCTAGACCTCGGAATTTTCGCTAATTGCATTTTAGTCCTCTCAGGCGCGTGCGCCGCACGTGCGAGGGAGGGCTTTTTGCAGTAACACTCTTGGGTTTCTGAGCATTTATATTTAATCTATAAACTTTGCTAATTAGTTATAATTTCTGGAAACTTTTCATTCAGGCCCCTGGACTGTGCTTCATTTACATTTATGCCCCTTGCATGTGTGTAGTTTCTTGTTGTTATTTCTATTTATTGCATGCATCTCTAAAACCCTAAAAAATCCACAAAAATTATCTTAAATTCCTGTGCATTATATTATCACGCCATATTTTTATTTTGCATATTTATTGCATTTTAATATTTATTAAAAATCAAAAACTTGCATTTTCAGCATTGTTTGCATTAGAAAATTCATAAAAATTAGTAAAAATTTTTGAAAAATTCCAAAAAAACTATTTTGTGTCTTTTCGTGTCTTCTAACTTCAGTCCAAAAACCACTAAAAATTACAAAAAGAAAGTCATAAAAATTAAAAACCCCAAAAACCTTTAGAAAAATCTTAAAAATTCTACAAAAATCCTAAAAAATATAAACTCTATTTTCGAATTTTCTTTGTTTCATTATCTTTGATTTCAAATTAATTTGAGGAATTTTGGATACTGTTTGATATTTTTCATCTTCATTTTAATTTCGGCCAGCAACAATTATTCACTGTTTTCAGTATTTTTGACTTTAAAAATACCAAAAAAATAGGGAAAAATCTAGAAAAATCCTAAAAACATTAGAAAAATACAAAAAGACCAAAAATACTTTATTTCCTGATTTTCCTTATTTTTACCTATTTTATAAACACTCTATTCCTCTCTTTCTTACTTTGTATATATATTCTATTATTGAAAAAGGAAATATAAAAATATAAAATATAAAAAGAAAATATAAAATCAGAAAATCAAAAACCAAAATAAAAAAATCAAAAAATCAAAAATTAAATAAAAAAATATAAAATCAAAAACCCACAAAAACATAGCACTTAGATAGACATTTGATCACATTCACATATTTTGTGCATTATTGCCCCGTTCTACCTGCCTGCTCCATGTGTTCGACCTCTACACATACTTGCACCTATACACATCTTTGTTGTAGAGTTATAATAAATTTTAACTCCACACATTTACTTTCATTGCTTGAATTACTTGTTGTGGGTTAATTGTTGTTTGAACTGCGGATTTCGCGTGGTCGATTCAGCGATTGAGTTCATGCCTTGTGTGGAACTCAAGATCACCGATTTTTGGGTTCAACAGGACGATAGGGCTAATGTATCATCGATCTTACGACGGGCACGTAGAATTTCTAATTCATAAAATTTGTATCAACAATCTCTTTTTATTTAGTAGAATAATGACAAGATTACCGTTTACGTTAATTTTGGTATAATGTCAAGCGTCCTTCCATATTAAAAATAAATGGTATAAAATTAGTAAGATCCAGATACTTGGAACATGTCTTACCATAGGTCATTTTACGCTTCCATCACCATTCAAATGTAACTTATTGACCTGTCACAAATCCGTAAGTACTATATCATGTTGTTACATTTTATTTTCATATCGGGTGCAATTATTTATTTAGGATAATTCTATTTTATTACATTTCTAATGATATTGTATTATTGTAGGTTATGGCGAAAACTAGATTCACAACGCATAAGTCGATACGTCTTCCGGCCAACAAATTCCTAGCGATTCGTTCACCGTCTGGAGCGAATGCATCACATCAAGCTCCACTTGCTTCACCATACCACCGTAAGGTGGAGCTTCTACGGTCCCATGAGAGGGTATTCCCCATAACTCTGAGATGGAACCTGATCCTCACAGCCTATCAGATGCTCCTATGAAGTACCCATTACAGGATATATTGTTACCTCAACCGCTTCAATCGGTAGACTCTCTGTTCACCGACTACTCTCCACATTCAATGCCTCCATCTATGGTTGAGAGTTCTCAGAGCAAGGCCTCCCCGCTTACAAACGTGTACGGCAAGGAGAATCTGTTCGTTGACTTAGCAGATTTGCATTATACAATTGCATTGAAGTACACATGTCTGAGCGTACATCGAGGACAACGAGAACCGCTCGAAGAGATGATTAACAATATTGACGTATTGTACTTTTTTAAGTCATGTTTATCTAACGTAGTGCTAGATGTGATCTTTCTATTTCGTATTTGTTACAATGGATTTTTAAACTGTAATGTGAAGTGGAGTTGTTGAACAATAGATTGTCTTCGTAATCCCGTGAAGTTGACACGTAATGACGAACTAATGTAGGTGGTCTATATATATATATATATATGATATCTTTCAAATGAGACATGGTCCTTCCATCCATATGGAAGGCCAACAACCTCAACCATCCGCCTTTAATCGTGTGGTTGTCATTAATGGCATGTTAATTTTTTTTAAAAATTACGCAAAAACCCATTTTGGTCTTTATACATTATCTAAATATAGCATGTAATTAACGTCACATTAATTGAGGGCTAGGGTTGATCCCTCCAAAATAGGGATTATTTGTTGAAATTAAAGGGGACGCCGCCCCTTCCTCTCCAATGGGGATATGGCGGCGACGTGCGGACGGGTGAGCAGCGGATGCGCGGGCGGCCGGTGGTCGTCGAGCGGGTGAAGATGCTCCTTCGCGCAGGGATCACGAGGCACGGCAGGGCGACCACCGTAGACGTGTCGCAGCTCTCGGCAGCTGTGCTGGTGATGTTCATGGTGGCTATGTGAGTTGCACCGTTTCTTTTTTTTAAATCTTCGTGATCGATCCATCTGCATGGGACCTGTACACAATCAGGATCTTATGTTCATATATAGTCTTTTTCATGCATTCTTTCAGATAAACAAGATTAAAGGTGCGCAGGTAAGTACTTAAATCGCATGCTCATATGCAGGTTCCTCCCATCCTACACATATCAAGTTTTTTGAAGAAGGAGATGGGATTAATTCCGAAGATAAAGGATCAGAGAATGGGTTTAGAAACTGGCTTAGGATTTCTAACTTGACGCAGATCTCTTACGTAGCGATCTTCATCTTCTTCGTTTGCATCATTGAGAGGAAGAACATCTCGACCGACCTGCTCAACTTCATCTTTCTATTCGTCGCTTTTGGACACGACGGATCGTACACCGGATCGTAAGATGCACACGACGGCATTGGACAGGAGCACGGGGGAACGCGAGAGGAGGAATGGACGCAGTGTGGCGAGGTCTCGTCGACACGAAATATAATATTGATGTGTATTATACACTCTTTTATATGTATTATACAATTTTGATGTTTATTATAGATATTTGATATGTATTTTTACGTATCAATTGAGTGCAAAGCGACAGTTGTAGTTTTTTATGCATATTGTATATTTTATGTGTATTACACATTTTGGATATGCATTATACATTTTGAATGTGTATTATACATATTACGTGATATTTTACTCATCCATTGAACGTGAATGGCTACGACATTTTTACAAATAACCATAAAAATTCTATTATACAAAGAACCATACAATCAATACAAATAACCATGCATTAATGGCTAATATGAACTGTATTCTACAAAGAATCATACGTAATTTACAAATGGCTGATTAATTTTGAAAGAAACACAGTAAATACAAAAAAACATACACTCGTTACAAAAGGAACAACAGATTCTACAAAAAAAGATATTAAGATACAAACATTGCCCTACGTAATGTCGTCCAGAATAAAATTGAATATATTTTAAACATGGTAATGCGAAAAATACCAAAAATAAAAATAGCTAAATTTAGAATTTCGAAATATTTATTGTCGTGCATAATTAATGTGGAACTTGATGACCAAAATGCCCTTTTGAACACCAAAATTGAAGGTGTCGTTGGATTTGAATCCGATGGCCCAGATCGTTGGCCTTCCATAGGGATGGAAGGGACCGCGTCTCATATGAAAGGCCCCTATATATATAATATTTCTATTTTATTTATTTTGCTCCTCTTAATAATATACATAATATATTTATATAAAATGATAGTGTGTATTAGCATATTAATATCTTTTTATTTAATATTTAAGAAAAAATTGAAAATTGAATAATATACCTAACATAGATTAATATATGTAATACAAACGGTCAATCCGCAAACCATTCGTCGATCGACGAATGATTTGCCGAATTCATTACTATCTAATCATTACATGATTAGCAGAGATGAGTAGCGGATAATTAGGAATTTGGGGTTGATCGACGAACCATTTACCAATTGATGCCCTGACTGGGAAAAAGTTTGTTGTTATGCCCTGAGTAGGCAATACGGTGGGGCAATGCCCCTTCCGGGAAAAATCTCGGGTAGTGAAATGTCATCAACATCATGCATTAAATTCTAATGTCTTAAAACAATCCAAATGCTCATTTGCCAAAATAGCCTGTAGATGGTCTATTTGATAAATCAGGAACCTATAACATTGAAAAAAAGATAATTAGTATATGAGTATTTCAAAAGCATAAATTCAAGAGTATTAATATGATGATATAATTGCACTAAACATAAACTTTTTATGAAAAACATAAAGCAAATAAGCATCTTGATCGTAGAAAAGTATTACTTGAAAATTTATA